>JANSTV010019115.1:0-16226 GCA_027564135.1 Lestremia cinerea
GCTGACCGCTATTTCCTCCTCGAGGCCAACCACTGCCGGCTTTATTTTGATTCGTCTCCATCTTTCTTCTACAACACAAATCAATTATTGATTATTTTTGTGTGGTTTTTCTTTCTCTCGAAGTTCACTTTGCAGACGCACTACTTCTCTTGAAATGCACTCGAGCACCACGGAATCCTCAAAGGTTGCTTGAATACAATTTCGATCGATCAGAAATACCGAATTATATTGAAACACGCTTATAAAAACAAAAGCGTTCTATAAGTGATTTCATGAAGCCAAAATCCTGAAATTCAGCTGTCATTTTGGTTTCAATGGCGGCTGTTTCAGATTTCTAAAATGGCGTCGTCGACATTATGGAACGTTCTCATTACAATATTTCGTGCTAAGTCTATCGCTGCTATTCATGAGCATGATCTCAGAGCGAGGCTCTGAGGAATGATGGAATTCCTCGAAAAGCTTTGAATAATCATTGAACTTAGTCGGCTCATTTTCGGCGCATCTACGGTTCGTTCTCTCGAAATGATTCCGAGCTTTAGGCCACATGCGTAGGAGTTGTATAGCATATCTGCTCCATTTCGCTGTCATGTTGCCCGTCTTTCTGTGTTTGTGGTTACATTCAAGTTCACATGTTTGTGCTGCTCACAGTTTTGACTCTGTCAATTCACATGTTATGCGTGATTTCGTCCGATCAAATTGAATCTCGCTTTATCGAAAAAGGTATTTAAATACAAGCTTAATTTCTTGCTTAGAATTTGCTTGTGTTAGAATTTGTGATGCACTGAGTGCGTAATGCGCATCAACGAGTAATACTATTTCATTCATTCAAATCGAATGATGCAATAAATTATTTTCAGAGGCAATTTTTGCACAATGTTGTCGAGAGTTTTTTGGGGTGTTAGCACGCAGCAGTGCGAGCAACACTCGTTGTTGGATTCAACAAAGTGTCCCATTTTCAGCCCTTCTATCGCGACGAGCGTTTGTCACGAGCTCCATTCTTCGACACAACAACGATTTCGATGATTACGACCCGAGTTGCCGCCGAAAGAACTATGACTCAAATGACTATGATCGACAAAGTTCGAAGAGAAATCCATACGGGAGCTACCGAGGTCAACTCGGCGGCAACAGAAATCAATACGGCAACCCGTTCAGCAATCAGCCACAAAGAAATACTCAATACAGTGACTCCAAGTGACTTAAGATTTGCAAGCGCCAAACTGGCGCTATTGAGTTGAAACCATTCAGAAGAATTTCTATGCGTCCAACAAAGTGACTGTGAATCGACCTGCCAGTGAGATCCAAGAGTATCGGAAAGCCAACAACATCATAATCCTGGGCTTCGACGAGCTCAACTTTCCTAAAGTTATCGAACGCCACAGTTTCGTTCTCGTACTGGCACCAACACGAAAATGGGGCAGCAAATTCAACAGATTGCGCGAACTTTCGGCGGACCTTCGAGAACTCGAACTGTCTTCGGCGGTGCCAATAAAGGTCCTGAAGCCAATGCGTTGGGTCGTGGATGTGACATCGTCATCGCTACGCCTGGCCGTTTGATTGATAGTTGCCGTTTGATTCAAAGTTTCAGCATTTACGGAGACAAGAGCCAGTTGCAATGCGACCAAGTGCTGCACAGGTTCCGAACGGGCGCGTCATCGTTTTTGGTAGCCGATGTGGCTGCTCGCCGCTGAGGAGAAGTTTCGGTGTAAACACCATTACCAGTTAGATTCAACGGTCAATAAACAAAGTTTGGCTTAGAAAAATAGACATTTGTTTTAATATTCTTGTCTTGAGTTCAATTTCAAATAATGACATTGTTCGAATAGTCTGCAAAAGACAGGAAAACTGATATCAACTCGATGAAATCCTATCTTTGATTAGTTTGTTGAAAAAAGGAGGAAATTCGAGTGAAATGATTCAGAGGGAGTTCTTCGAATATGCCACTGCGAATGACACCCGGCCTTTATTCATCGGAGTCAAGTCCGACCACTTATCAGTGGTTGGATCATACTCAGTGACGTCATTGCAGGCTCCTTCAGAGGTTGATCCACCGAGCACGATAAACTTGGACTCAAGAACAACGATGTTCATTGCACTGCGAGTTTTGTTTAAAGAAGCCACCTACAATTCGATTATTGTTAGATAAGAACGCAAAGATGAAAAGTCAGCTTCAGAACTCACCGTCGACCAAGTGTTTGAGGCCAAATCGTACCGTTCCACCACTGAAGTATTCCCGCCGATAACATAAAGAGAACCTTTGAGTACGCCTACGGATGGGTCGGGATGGCAATGAATGGTGGAGGCCAACGTAATCCATTTGTTGAATCCAGGATTGTAACATTCTACGCTTGTTAAGGAGCTGCTGCCACCTTTTCCACCCACAAGAACCAAGTGATGGTTCAATACCGCCACGCCGAAATTTGATCGCACTTGTTGCATTGGCGCTACAGATTCCCAAACGTTTTTTATCAGGTCGAATCTCTCGACCGACCCCAAAGTACTATTACAATGGCCACCCATCGCATAAATATACCCTCCGAAGAAGACCATACCGTGATTGTACCTCGCCACGTTCAGTGGACGCAAATCCCCCGTTTTCATTGATGAAAGATTTAGCGAAAAAACCTGAGGAAGGCGCGCTTGAAACACGGCGATAAATATATTTTACGGGGAAAACACATACCTCTCTCAAAACTTGATTGTTTTCGCGTCCTCCAGCGATGATGAGTTCGTCTTCAAGTTGGATCGAAGCAAAATTTGCACGAGTCTTATTTACTGCTTCTTTAGCGCTCCAGGTCCCTGCTGCTAGTTTGTATTTTTCGACGCTCATTCCAGTTTCAGTTGAATCGCCACCCACGGCGAAAAAGGTGCCTCGCGACATCCGTTTTTTTGCATCAGACATCTTTGCACACACCTTTTTGCATTGCTGGCTCATCTCAAATTCATACAACTTTTCAATTAGGCTCAAAGTGGTCTGCAAATGCAATTAAGTTAAGCACATGCCAAGCATGATGGGGCTGACAGATCTACCTCTTTGTCCACCCATTGAAACCGTATTAGACTGAGCAATTGAGGCAACTTCTCCACGCGAGCAACCTTGTCATGCTCGACCCACGACATCATCGCTGTTGCAACTGTGGCTTCCGATTCCACATCTAGATCGTCACTCTTTAGCACTTCCGTCAATTGCTCAAAGCTCAGGAGGCGGAACTCGTCGGTTGCAACAATATCAGAAAAGTGATCAGCAATAAGGCCCATTGCGGCGTCTGACAATTTTGACAAATTGAAGCGCTCAGCAACGGCATGAATGCCAAGACAAGTGGCTGAATTCAATTGATTCAACAGAAATTGAGCGCACGCTTCCTCTACTTGTTCGAATCGGAGGTATGAGGCTGTAGCGAGGATATCGTCCACGTTCTCGTCTGTTATCTGAATCCGACCAGAATAGCAACAGTCAATTACTGCCTTCAAACCCGC
This sequence comes from Lestremia cinerea, assembly GCA_027564135.1. Classification (NCBI taxonomy): domain Eukaryota; kingdom Metazoa; phylum Arthropoda; class Insecta; order Diptera; family Cecidomyiidae; genus Lestremia; species Lestremia cinerea. The sequence goes on from JANSTV010019115.1 coordinate 3,478, forward strand.
ACTTTTGATGTCCTTCAGAACCACTTCGGGGCTATCTTTTTCCACCGCATCTCTCGTGAACATTCCACGGAAATACTCGCTGATGGACGCTAGAGCGACCCGATGTGCTGAAATCCTGATTCGAGTTCAATGAATGTTCTCAAATACCAGTTGTACTCAAATACGAACCGTAGTTGGCCAACACCTGCGATTAGAGTGACATCACAGAGTAACTTGCTTGAGTATAATTGATCCATTTTACCAAAAGGTTTCGATAAAACGAAGTTTTGCTCGTCCTTCATATACATTTCGATTTTTGAATTTACAGCTTTGATTTAATGGGATTAATTTTAAAGAAACTCTAAACTCTCGTTTGTTCAACGCAACCTGTTTGATCAGAAGAATACGCAAATTATGACCCCCTGTAACTGTAAATAACAACGAATGTCGATTCGATTCGGAACTGAACGAAATTTGAACGTGCTTTGAACGACAGAGGTCGAACAAGGAAGGCATGAAACGACTATGTGGTCATTTCGCACAATAATTTGCGCGTCGAAGTTAAATCAATAAAATTTTGCTCTGCAAAAAGAAGAACAAATAGTTCATTCATAGAACTTCGTGGTGTGAAGAGGTTAACTCAGCACAAATCTGTCATGTTTTTATGAGTTTATTCAAAGCGATTACAGAATGACTAATGAAAGACATCCTAAAATTAAATTTGATTTTCATCGTCTCCAGGTCGGCCCTGATCAAAATCTAACCGACTGCACTCCTCAAAAGTGCGATTTTAGCATTGAAAGGGCTCGCAAAAAATGGGCAATCTGAAAGGAGACATCAGAAGTCATTCGGAACGAGCCTTGAATTAGGAAAGCGATGACGCTTACTGGGATAAACAGCATCAAACTCAGCCAGAAATGAATACGTGCAATATCTCTCATTGCCATCTATCTTGCCTACATCGTAGTCATCGCCCCTATGAAACTCGGTCTCCATTGATTCTGAAAATAATTTTGAGGTAAGCATAAGCCTCGTTGAAGATCTCTCAATTCCAACGTACTTTCAATCGTCGGCATCGGCATTTCATCCAAATAGCGAACATGGTAGAACTGTCCCACTGGGTCGACGAACTCAAAAGTTTCCAGGACGATGACGTCTTCGACGGGGAGCTGCTCGGAGGTGACCTCTGAAATGCCGTAAGAATTGTCAAAGTCGAAAATCTCTCATTCTCTGCTGTGGTTACCGATGCGTGGGTCAAAGTTGGTCCCATTGACTCGAAGATAAATGTGATATTTTCGACCATCACGGCCATAAAAGCTTATGAATGGCTCGACCCCATTCCTCCTGTCAGCGGGAACGGTTTCTGTAACAAAATATGCGTCGAACAACTCACTTATCCGAATCAGACTGTTTCCGTGACGGTACTCACCGGTATAAAACAAATAGGTCTTGTTGTTTTCTGCGACTATTGTCTCCACAAGTCCTTTTTTTGCTGCAATCAAAAAGGCAAGAACCCATAAGCGATTACAACCTTCGCTTAATCATCCTCTTACCCTGGTACGTGAGTCCAGTCACTTCTTCCTTGATATCTGGCATTCCTAAGCTCGCTCCATCTTTCACCGGATCTAAAATGAAAATCAACGTTTTGAGTATGCTGTTTCCCGAAAGCGGTTCCCGTTACCGATTGGGCCAATGTGCAGATCTTTCAGGTTTAGCGCATACAACTCGTTTTCCTTGTCGCTGAACACGATGATTGGTTCGCCAAGAGCATCGACAGGAACTGGAACGGGTAAATTCAAATGAGTAAAAGCTAAAATGGAGTTGCTGAGGCCCTCATTACCAATTCGGATACGCAGATTGGTCTCTTTGAAGTCAACGTAATACCAACGGCCATTTGGACCGACGAAGCGTAATGGGCCCAGAGCTGGCGAACGGATTTGATCGTATTGCCTGGCCTTGAGATGAGAACCTATCGGATATTGGCGCAATCAAATAAAAATTCCTTACGGATGAAAGTGACTCACAAATTTTAATGGAATTAAATTGAATTTGGAAAAGATCATAAGTCTTGTCCGGCCCGTCGAATATCAAATACGGAGATTGCTTTTGCACCTTTGCACGCTCTGTGAACGAGGAAAATGGGAGATGATTCGAATTCAGATTCATTGCGTAAGAATTTACCAAGGCGCGGGCCTGAGCCATCCTCGTCGAAATGAACACAGTAGTCTCTTCTGGCCATCGTGAAGCAAATATACTCGCTTTTCGGTCTCTTCACGATACCTTCATATTCTGCAGCGCAAGCAAGAGACAGGTTATCGTCACGAACGAAATTATCGGGCAGGAGCCATATTTACCGAACAGTTCCCATGGATCGTTTTCCAAAAAGTAGGTTTTTCCGTTTGGGGCCACGAAGCGAAAGGTTGACACCCCAGTTGGGTAAGCAATGCGGTCGTCAATGTACTCGGTCGTAGCATTAGCATTCGCTTCGGTTGTACCTTCGGTTATCTGTTCAGTGGTCTCATCACTGCTGCCACCAGCGTCTTCATCAGCATCTACCTCAGTGTCTTCATCAGCGACTACCTCTTCGTCGTCTTTTTCATCTTTGTCATCCGCTGTTTCACTGGCGTCATAAATTTCATCTTTCTCAATTTGCTTCTCTTCAATCACATCACTAAGGACGGTGGTTGATTCCGTTGCAGGAAGACGATAGTTCCGCTGCGTGTTGTTCAATTCCACATCAAAACCATCACCTCGTGCAGTTAGGTCGACGATATATGAAGGGACCAGCCTCGGTCCAGAAAATACAATTCGTGTGCTTGCAGTTCCATCAAGTTGGAAATCTGAGCGAAATTATAATCAGATCTTGATGTCGCTGGCGATATTTTTTTACCTGGCGTTATTTTGGGCAGCACATCTTCGTCGTTAGTGTAAGAGAGCTTATACCATTTGCGGTCGGGGCCAGCGAAGCTCAGTTTTCTAATCGCGACTCTTCTTCGACCCAAAGTCAAGTTTCCGGTTACGGCTTCTGGATGTTTATAAAAAAAATAATAATGAGCCTCCATTTGCGATCGAGATGAGAACGTAAATTGTCCGGAACGACGTACCTGCATACGGCTCAAACCGATGGCCCTCATTGGTGAAGTAAATGTGAAAATCCTCACCATAAGACTGACCAAGCCTAAACATTGAATGGCGAGTTATTTGCGGGCCCGTCTCCTTCACTGCAAATGAAGAGTGGTTATTGCACATTTCATTGACCATTGCTTCGCTCACCCAATCGGTTCTGATATAGGTCTTGTCCGGCAGGTACAAAATGGAGAACGTAATGTTGGCCATCGATACCAGTGAACCGGAGGAATTCAGTATCTTTGTTGAAGGTTTTCGATTCACCTTTGGCTTCACAAGCTGAAACAGTATACCTATAGCGCATCGCACGGGCTTGGAGGTCTTCACCAGGTACTTAACTTACCAATGATCGGACTCAACGACAGATCGGCAGCGTAATTGGAGGAAACGTAGTAGTCCTCGTACGTGTAGTCAAAGTTGATGTGGTAAATGTCATCTTTTCCGATGCGGAAAGCAAGAGACGAATCGCGAGCGAAATCTTCAGCAGCACTCACCTTTTGGAAAGCTTTGTTGCAAAGCCCATTCTCAACAACCGGGGGTGGAGCACAACGCGACAAATTTATCCATAAGGAAACAATGAAACTTAACAAAAACACTTTTTTCATCTTGCTTCTGGTGAAATCACTCTGAAGGTTGTCTATCGAATGATATTATCGCATTCGTTTTGCCGAATCTCAGATGAAACAAGCCAAATAGACCGGTTATGCAATCTTTAAAACCCGTTTGATTTTATGACAATTTGCAATAGCCAATGCCACTCAATGAGCCATAAGATGTGAAGTGCTTACCATCGCTCTTTTTATGAATCGCATCTGAAAATTAAGCATTCATGGTCAATGGGGCCAGACGCTCTAACCATTACCAACAAGCAAATCAATATTTCGATAAAAAACGAATTTTATTCTTCTAAAATTTGCTCAAACAAATGAATAGCTCATTGCGGATTTTCATTAATGTACACATATTTGCCGCGATTCAATTTGACCAGTTTCGACTCGTAGTCGTACAAGACGAGTTTCGGAGCAATGAACCCGCCATCGCCGGGATGTCCCCTGTAATAGATGCCAACGCCAGACAATGGAACTGGTGCATAGGGCTCAACTTTTTGCGTGTCGATGAACGGCACCGTAGTCTGACCCACGTCCGCCCAATTGCCTGACGGACCGAATTCAACGTATGCATCCGGTGTCCTATTCGGGGAGGCTCTCTTGGGATGCTTTGTCGAATCGAGTGGATTATTCAGGTGGATTTTGTTTTTGCCGCCATTTGGATTAGCCACCCACACACTGTCTCCGATATACTTCAAAACACCCGCATGAAAATCAAATTGAGTGGCTCGAACTTCAAGTTGCAAACGGCCCTTAAACACACGGAACCGCACGCCCGTCACAACATGACCTTCCGGCACAATCACCGTGTCCAAATTGATGCCGCGATTGTCGAATGTCAAAGTATGATAGTCGGCGCCTTCCACGACCCCCACATCGTCGATTTTGAATTCGCTCTGGTTCATCTTCCAGCTTCTCATCTCTTCTTCGTAGAACACGTAGCCTCCATGCGACCACGTAGCATTAGCTCCGCCGAACGGTAGTAGGAGTCGTTCGGAAATGGCCAGACGAATCATTCGATTCTGTTTGAACATCATCACGCCAGTCACGATCCTGAAATCATTTAAATGATCGGCGGTCAGCTGAATCTGGGTCAAGCTCATTCTAGTCAACTCACTTGTTTTCGGCGATTTCCGAAACGGCTTCCCGCAAACTGAAATATCGATCCGTATCCTTGGCAAACTCGTCATCACAGGTGCAGATACAAATGCTGCATTGGACAAACCATCGAGTCCAAGACTCAATCTGTTGGAGAATCAGCTGATGAAACGAAAAGCGATGGCATTGTCAACGCCATTACCTTGAGGTTCTTAGCGCATGATCGATCCGACCAGTCCTGTGGTTTGCCCATGGTTCGTTCGTCACTGAATTTGATATAATCGAATTTCCGGTCCTCGGAATCCGCTGCCTGACACACACTGATACGATTGTTATCGATTGTCTCGCAACGCCTCATGAGACCGGCGCATTTGTGTAAGTCATTCGGCGCATTGTTGAAATGCTTGGTTTTGTCGTAAAAGCCGCATGTGTGCGTGCAGGAGCCCTCATGATGCAAGTTCACCTCACTGCTGATGTAACTCTGAAGGAAGTTGGTCAGCTTGTCGGCGCCATACAACTCTGAAATGGTCGAATGGTTATGAAACGATCGGAACAACGGAGCTGATCACCAACTTTTCGGATAGTTGAAATAATACTCGGCAGGATCGCAGGCCCACACTTCCCGCTCGGTTCGATGCAAATAGTTTCTTGCGACATCCTGAATGCGGGCAGTTCGGTCGATGAAAGTCTCACGTGCTCGATTGGCATCCTCTTGGTGATCAGCTATTTGATGATAGTGGAGCAGCATGTAGGACAGCTGCGTGGTGAGATAGTTTTTGAGCAGCAGCGATTGAATCTCCTTATAATAATCGTAAGTGATTTGATGGGCGGACTGGGCCGTTTCTCGCCAATAGTATGACTTGTTGTTGAAGCAATTCGGTGTGTTCTGCAAGGGAATGTACTTTCAGATATTTTGCTGAAAAGTCGTCGGTTGCCGGTACTCACGAGGGTAATATTGTCCCAGAACTCATGTCTTTGAGTTATATTGTACAAAGCATCGGCTCGCGACATGAATTGCTTCGAATAGTTGGCGTATTTCACCATGATTTTGTAGTCGGAAAAATTGCTCTTCGACTCGAAATGTGAATAACAGAATGTGGTAGACAAATTAACGAGCAAAGCACTGTTTCGCGCTTGAAGATTTTGCGGCAACATTTGACTTTTGAATATTCCTGATTCGGTTGAGCCAATTGTTTTGTTCAAAAATGGCTCGTGGAGATCGTAGATCGCTTGCAGTGCACTCGAATCGTGAGACGCAAGCACAGTCCACAATTGAGTTTCGGCCTTGATGTAATCCGTGATGAGGCTTTCGACCAGCGGGCGTTGTACTGGCTCGGGAACATTTGCTTCGGGAAGAATGGCCTCGGAAAGATTGACGTTGGAAACGTTCGCCTCGGGAACATTAGCCTCGGAAACGCCATCCTCGCAAAATCCGGGATTCAGCAGGACTCCCACCATCACCAGCAAATAAAGCAACATTTCAATTTTCGCCCAGCACCGAAACGTATTGACTTGAAAACGATTTGAACTTGACTGAAACAACAGCGAAGCCTTACAAGAAATCGCATAGTTTTGTTATCGCTTCAGCGGTTTTTGCTCAAAATAATGAAGAGGTCATTGATGATAGCAACGACAGGTCAACCACAATGAGCAAAATGCAGATATTTACGCATTACGAAATTCTCAATGAAATTTAGGTCCGAAACGAAGCGGATATTTTCGATTCGAATGCTCTGCAAAAAGTCAAAGATTGGAAATTATATAACGCTCAGATCGGATTGGCCCTTGACTTCGGATTTGAATTTAGTGTTTGTGAGAGAAATTTAGTGGCCGAAGGCTGCTGGCTGTGACATTTGAAAAGACTGAACGCCGCGTGACTTAACGAATTCGCAAACGAAATTGGGAAAATACGTTCACTGTCGTCTTTCTCGGCGTTCCTCAGCTCTTGACTTACCTTGACGTCTCTGCAGCCGTTTGTCATACAAACCTAGCTATTGAACTAAGGCACTTAGTGTGTGCTTGTCTGACCTGTCAATTTGTGACCTCGAATTGAAGACTGATAATAAGGTATTCGAAGCTGTTTTGGAAAATAGCGGAGAAGGTTCTCGATTCAAGATTTTTGCAGGAATTTGAGGAAAATGGAACTCAATGGAGAACTTAAAATTTATTTAAGCTTCAACTCACTTTTGAAAATCCGCCATACAGTAATCTGATTACTTGTTCTGAAGCTTTTGAAAATGGGCAGAATCCATGAATACCAATGAAGGGGTGGTGAAATTAGGGCAATGAAACGCAAGAGAGCTCCTGTTGCCTTCCGGAAAGACAAAGCTATCGACGCTAAAAAAATAACGAAACGAAAGAGATTCAAGGCAACCGAACAATAAAATCTATGCATAAAGGTAAGTCTGGGGTGGGACAGGAATGGCTCGCCGGTAAGTGTGGTTGTCGCAGCCTTCCTGAAAACGTCGAGGAGGAACGCAAAAAACTCATTCAAATGCAATTTCTATAATTCCTTTTATTTATACTATATATATATCATATATATATATTTATATTGTTTTGCACACGTCTTCACAAAGATCTGCTGCTCATTTTCAATAATCATGTCATTTCGATAGTTTCACGGAAATTGAATAAACATTTTTGTTTTTTGTGGCTGTTGCTGAATTTTAGATTTCTATTTTTTTATTTTTTTTATTTTTGTGTTTCTTTGTTTTTGTGTTGTTGCATAATTTCCGCCCATTTGCACACTATGCTCATTGCCATTTGACCATTACGATTTGGGTGTCTGAATTTCTTTTGTAATAATATTTCATTGTAATTATCATCATCATTAAATGTTCAAAAATATATTCAATATAATTGTTATACACTTTATCTTGGTTTTAATTATTTATTTCAATATATTGATCCATAATCCAGTTTTTGTCCTCTACATTATTTCTCGTTTTGCAAATGATTTGCAGCAAGTCGGTTTTGCGCCATTAAAAAGGTGAATCTTAAGGATAATCCCAACTCTTTCCGTGTAATTCGAACAAATGGATAAATGAAAGGAGTGAGGTATTCGAAATGATGTCAGTTTTTTTTCTATTTTCCTTCAATCATTATATTAATTTTTCGTACAAGAAATGCCATTGTGACTTATTTTTGTTAATTTTTATTTATTTTTTTTATTTTAATTTTATTTTAGCGCAGTTTATTCGACATACATCACTGAATTCATTTGAAATATGGAATTAGTGTGCAAAAGGCAAGATAATAAAATTTAATACTTTTCAGTCGGAAATTTAGTGCGATAGTTGGATCGCTGTTGATCACCACACAAACGTTCTTGTGATTATTCTCTCATTTTCATTTTTAATTTGTTTTCATTTTTTCAACATCTTTTTGATTTTAATTACATCTTCATTAAATATTCTATATGATTCAGGTGATTTGTTTGTCCATTCAGTCACAATATTTATTCATGAACAAATGAATTCACAAATTCTTTTCTGTTTTTTTTTCTTCAATATTTATGTTTGTTTAAAACCAATTCAGTCTTCAATCAAAAAGATGCTTCAAAATGTATCTGATTCAATGTTCATAATGGACCAGTTGCGATCGTTGATGCGCCCGCGAGTTGATTCCATTGAAAATCGTACTTTTCTCGAGACGAATCATGTGAATTGTTTTGTTTCCTTCGAATTTCATAAGATTTTCAACAACATAAAGACCGAATTAACACAACAATAAAATAAGGTTTTTTTCTTTCAAATAAATTTGTTATTTCAAATTTTGAATTTTCCAATAGAACAATAATTTTTCCCGTTTAAACAATCAAAACCAGTTCAACCCGATGATGGATTTCATGGCACTTGTCAAAGTTTGAATCGTCGCAACAATTCGCCTAATAAATTTTTAACTTTATATTATCTAGTTATATTTTCATGTTATTCCCAATTTTAATTTTTTTTTTTTTTTTGAAAAAAAGCAATTTAATAAGTTTTTGTTCGGTTTCAAATAAGAAGAAATTCACGGAAATTCGCTTTCAAATGATTTTATCACTTTGGAATGGTCGGTCAACAAAAACGATTAATACGGAATGAGCCAATCGCCATATTCTAACTACAAAAAAAAATTCAAATTGTGTATGGAATACCTTCAGCGTGTCGTGTATGTTTTGTGTGTGTGTGATTTATGGCAATCAAGTTAAAATGAATCGAAAAAATTTTGGAAGATGCTTTGCATTCTCGAATCGCAAATGGTCACACCGGAGGCAACCTCCGTCGCACTAAACAAAAACACGATTAGCCCCTTTTGTGCACATTTTAAAAACTTGTTTTTTATTTCAAATATCAACGAATTAGTAATTGTTTTATGTTTCGTAGGAAAATAGAATTCTATTGCAAAAAACGAAAACAAATGCAATTTTTTGTCTTTTTAATTATTTTATTCTTCTTTGTGTGGTTTGCATTAAAAATCTAGTGCCAATGCAATTCGTCAATTTTTGCATTCAATTATTTTCAGGTTCCGTTCGATTCGATTTTTGTTTTTCTTTTGTTTTTGTGTAATTTTGGTTTGAATGATTTCAACAAATTTCATTAGGATTTTTTTCGTTAAGTATGCATTGCTAATTCTAACGAAACATTCTCATGCGATAATAAAATAGATATTTTTGTTCAACTTTTTTTTAGGCAAGAAGAAATAATATTTGTGATTTTCTGAATACATATTCCACAATCGATTAACCTAGAGCTATTTTGAGGGTGAGGATTGGTGATTGGCGTTGGCCTAGACGTTTGTGAATTCAGTTTTGATAATACATTTGAGAAGAATCGACCTGAAGGTGCGATGACGAACGACATTGTTCAGTTGAAATGAATGAATGAATGAGTTTGCAGGCAAGTCGAGTGCTGACACACTGTGGTGTCGTACGTAAGGAAGATATTTTCGAGTAGGCAACCTATTCGATGATCATTGCGCCATCGGAAGTCTATTCAACGACCCCCGAGAAACCGCCTGTCGACCAATCGATTCTGGCGTGGACGATCACCACACATCCTCTCAACCGAGATTTGAAAAATCTTAATTGTTGTGTCGATCAAATCAGAATTATTTTTTTTTACTTTGTCGATAATTTCATTTAAATTACATCATAATTACAATTAATAATTCATATTTAAATAATTGTTCACATTAATTTTCATAATTTATCAATAAGCTCAACGAAACAGTTTGACTAGAATCTAATATTATCTTGTGGATTCGCGGGTTAGCATTTGCGGGTCGTTGCTTTCAACACACAACGAGAATTTTTTTTAGAAACAAAATTTTTGCGCTGGGACTGAATGTCCGCTCTTTTTGAGGGAGAATTTTTTCTGGAACAAATCACGCGCGTGTACCAAGCCTGTGTCAAGAAACGAGTTTTCGCGATCGTTTCTAGGATTCTAGGGCTCACTTTGAGGTTACCTAGGACCTCGAAGGCACAGAGTGCCTTGCACAGAAATGCGTAAAACTCGATTTATCATTTTGTTGTTATTTTGAGTACGACATTGGCCGCCTCATGCAGTTATGCAATGATCTCTGCGGCTTTCGGAAAGAGCTCCGCGAGAAATGAATGAAGTTCGTATTCGTGCAACAGAATGAGCTAAACAATATTTGCATTTTACAAATTTGAGCGAGGAAGAAATCATCAAACATGCTTGAATGCACATTCACTACGGAATTACGAGAGAAAATAAATAAATAAAAAAAACAATGAATTGAAATCGAAAACTCAATAATTGCTGCACGAGACAACATTCCTCAGCGTTTTCCGATAAAATGTCGTATTGATACCTGTAATTGGATTCCCGTCATTCGAATCGATCGCACACAATTGATCAACACATCATATTATTGAACATCATTTCTGGCATAGAACAGTAAATACGGTGTGATCATGATTTTCTTATTCGGCTTAAGCATCTCTTCGAATTCGTGTTGAGGCATCGCTTTGATTTTATCATCATCGCACATGTACCACAGCGGCTCGGTTTTCCGAGAGGCCGCACTGCATATGGAGGATGTTGTGCCGACATTGCTGCCACTGCCAATGCCACTAGACGACGATGGATAGTAGAAACTCTCGCCGTAGCCACTGGACAGACTGCTGTTTCGTGAGTGTTCCCGATAATCGATGCCATTACTAATATTATTGTTGTTATTGTTGTTGTTATTGTTGGTGCTGGTAGTGGTGCTGGTGGTGCCGTTATTGCCATTGCTGTACTGCGACTGATTCAGTGTCAACGTCGAACCGTACATTGTGCACGATTTCATATTGATGCTACAGCATGTCCGGCTTTGGCAATTGGTGTTTGTGACACTTGTTGCTGTCGTCGCACCCGTAGCCGATGCTGCTGACGACGATGACGTCGATGATTTCGTATGATTCGTTACATTTAATTTATCAAGGCCGTTCATCATACTTTTGACACCGTTCAAATTTTTCAAGTTTTTCGTCACATCTCCACTGCTCGACGCCTTGCCACGCAAGCCAAACACCATTTTTTTCACAACACCCACATTTTTTTCGAGGGCAGCCGTTACACTGCTACTGCTACCACTGCTGCCACCGCTGCCACTATTTGCACTGGTGCCATTGTTTGTTATTGTCGAATTGCTGCTGGAGTTCGATTGTTGATGACTACCCGGTGTGGATGTTTGCTGGGATGCCATCCCTGTTCCTGATAATCCACTTGTCACTGTTACACCGCCTGCACCAGTCGATGTAGTCGTTCCTTGAGCTGCAGCCGCCTGAGCTTGTTTCCGTTTTAGATCCTTCGGACAGTCAATATATGCACCATTCAAGTCTAATGACGTTGTATACGCTATGTAATGACCAGCGCACATTGTTGCACCCACATGCGTTATAACACTATACAATTTATATACGTGAGGTTTCTCATTTTCAGGTAGCGGACAACATTTCGAACAAAAACATTGCAATACAAATGGCGTTGGAATGTGACGATTTATTTTCTCCATGCCACCACTAAATCGTTTCAATTGAATAATTAACAAACGCGGTAATACTGGATAAGATATTGTACGTATGGCCTCGGTGTAGCCCATACATTTCTCGCATCGATATTTATTGTCACCGTGGAATTGTTCACGTGTGATGCATAAATTCTGTGTGGAAAAGAGACGGAAACAAACGGATTGAATTAGAAAAAAAATCTGTGTTTGCAAATCAGCAATGTTCAATGATTGGGCGTGCGCTCACCTGAATGAATAAATTTGGCTGTTCAACGGTTTCCATGTTGTCGGTTATAGGAACGGATAGATCGATCATGGTCTCTTTCTGTTCGGTCACCGTTTCACAGCTGAGACATCGTGTCGATGAGACAGTGACCCCTTCGAAGTCCTCGCTGAAAAAATCCAAACCCATTGCTTTGATTTTCTCTTGAATTTCCTCTTTGCTTTCGGCCGGCGTAATCGATGTGGTCGAAGCGGTCGATGTACTGGTGGCGGTGTTGTTTGTGTTGCCTGTCGCTGAGTTCGAGGCCGATACCGTTGCACCATCAACCACCGAACAATTGGCATTCGATGCGGTTGAATTAAAACCATTGCCCGCATCGATAACGATTGCCGAATCTTTCGACGGTGAATCCAGTCGCGTCACTTTGTTTTTGTCCTCTTTTCGTTTTGGCTTACGAAACCAATTGGTTTTCGTTGGGGCGGCCGGTTGTTGTGGCGGTGTCAGTGGGGCCGGTGGAATTTTGTCCATTTGTTCCGTTATGCTGACGTATCTGAAATGACGAATATGAGAAATGCATGAGTGACGGGTGTCAGATGACAGATGATGGGTTGACAGCAGTTGCACCGTACGGTCTGTGCGATTACTCACCCATTCATTATGATTTCCGGACGATCGGCTATATATTTGGTTAATGCTTGGCACGTTTCTCTAAT
>JANSTV010019226.1:0-16225 GCA_027564135.1 Lestremia cinerea
ACGATGAAATTTACATTTTTATTGTAAGCAATTCAATTTGTCGGACGTGCATTGTTCGGGGCGTTCGCACCGCTGGACGGATTCAAGGTGGATGTCAGATTGCATTCAGCATCAAACAACAAAGCAATAGCTTGCATTTTGATTTGAAATTCATCTTCGTAATTCCGGAATGCTCATCCATCGACTTGAACTGATCGGCAGAGAGGGACTGTGTTGTGTTCGACAAGCTCGCCTTGTAACAACACAACGAAGTGGTCGAACGGCGACCAGAGCATGTCCGTGCTCGCCGATGGATGCTGTCGTCGGTACGTGCCTCGTTCGAATATTCAATTTTCACATCCAGCCACTCGCACTCGGAGCAATCTAATCGCATTTGTCACGCATTGCAAACCTATTTCCGGAACGAAATAGAATCTGCTTAGTTTGGATGATGTAACAGCAACAATCCTCTTGATGGCGCACAGGGTGACATGTCGTTCCTTCCGGATGAAGGTGATTGTCTGGAGCAAATCTCGGAGTCAGTACTCAAGCTGCTACCGAGTCTGAGATGAATCGTTGATTCGCATCACTCACAAACTTCTCTCATTGTCGATGGCCATGGATTTTACTTCGAGCCTTCACTGAAAGATAGTTTCTAACAAAGATACCGACAAACTTTGACAAATGACTCCCAAATTGAAAGTAAAAGCCAACAAAAATTCCAGTCTAAATCAATCTGAGCGAAGAATTGAAGCTGAAGCGAGGCGAAGCAACTGCAGCTGTCGCTTGAACGCGAGGAAAGTCGACAAGTTTCACCGAGATTTGAAGAGAATTTTCCGCAAGCTCTTGGCCAGGAACTGCGACATCAACAAGATGTCAATTGAAGAACTGCAGTTTTTGCACGATTTCAGTTGCATGGAAGCGCTGAAGAGCAACCGCACTCCAATCAAAAGAAACGAATAAGAGTCTGAAGTTCTCCCCCTGTTGGTCCGAGGACAACCAGAGATCAGCACGAACTTCACCATCGAATACGTCGTTAAGCGCCGACATCAACCGCATTACCAACAATTCACATTGCACAGGCCTGGTTTGCAAAACGAGCTATTGCAGAAGCCGAGCCTCCTGTTTGCTGAATAATTCATGAGAAACGTTATTCTTTGCATAGGCCCTCTAAGACTCCGTCATGGCTCCCATCCGATATTCCGACAACGACCCAGCGAAATCCGCCCGAACAACGACCGGCCATAAAGATTTTCGGGGCTTACATCGTAAAATATGATCTTCAAGCCTTACCAGCCCGCGTTGAAAATATTGACAAGCTAAAACGAAAACGGTTCCGGGAAAGCTCGAGGAAATTCCGACAGATTTTAATGAGATCGGAACGATTCGCTCAAAAACCTCATCAAAATGGTATTTTCACATAATCGAGCACATGCCTTGCCGCAGGTTCGCCAGACTTTTAGGCCCATTTATCACGGTTGCGATACTCAAATTTATTCGACGAGCTGCCATGGCATTTCATGCAGAGAATTTTTTTCGAAAACTAATTTTGTGTAAAATGAATTTCTGTCACGTCAGCTGGTTCGCGAGAGGTTGCATTGCAACGAGCACACGTCACAGTGATTGGCTCATGTGCTGAATGCTCAATCGGGCGCCAAAGCTCTCAGCTCACAGCGAAATATTAATTAACTTGTGCGTTCCATTATTAATAACCGATAAATTTGTAGGAAAACGTTTCCGCGAACACATTTGGATCGAGGACGCGAAGGATGGCTGAAAATGCGAACGTTCGAAACGAATTGTTTTCGCTAATTACACAAATCGATCCCTTCAATTGTTTTAATAAACGTTTCCGCTCCAACTGAGTTGCTTCCAACAAACTAAGGCCAATTCCATTAAACGTTTGGCATCGAACCTGATCTGGTTGGGAAAAAAACTTTTCCGTTTTCTTCTTTGTGTGACTTTTTTCCAACTTTATTTTCGCGACAAAAAGTTCATCCAACTTCGAACGAATGCGATTCCAACTCAAACTGGCGTTCGGGTTGGGAAAACGACGGAAATGAAAACGAACGGGCTTGGATGCTATTGTCAAACTTCAGCTTCCCAAACGAGTTTCCGACAAATTCCCATTTGAACGTCAACTCAAATGGTTCCCAATCATCCCACGCCATAACGCAACGGTAATGGCGCGAAAAATCTCGGTAAATCCCATTTCAATTATCGCCAAACATTGAATTGTAATTACAATGAATGCCAGCGCACTCGAAAACCGCTATTGTTTAATCGATCGAAATGTTGGTTTTGTTTGATTGGCCGCTGTGACATTCAACACTGGCAGCAATGGCCTGTGACATTTTAACAGCCGCCGTCAATGGAATTGTTAACGCAATGGCAGAATTCATAGCCGATCGATACCGTAATCTATCACCGAATGGCCAATTGATTCGATCATTTCCATTTGGTAACGGATTCGAGTCCCCTCCCACCCCCTCCCTTTCCTCCTTTTTCACCACCCCTACGTGGCGTAAATCGAACGAGAATCGAGCTTATCACCCGCACCCACTCACATCACCGACAGTGCCACGACAAATCTGTGTCAACCAATTATTTCGCTGGATGGTTTGCGTTGGAATTGAGTCAATTCCAATGAAATGCTTGCGACGATGATGATTGTTTCGTTATCGAAAATATGATTGTATGTCATTTGGCGGTAACGAGTTGCAATAAAAGCGACATTTACGAAGGAATACGCTTGCAGACGTTACTTTTATTGTTTTCTCCTTTGGCTGCGGCTTTTCGGGTGCTCGCTTTCGAAGCTGACAAATTTTACGGTCGACAAATTGACAGAGCTATTCTGTGCCGATGAAGTCTACGTTTGCGATGAATGTGCGTATGGAAAATAGAGCAATGTCATGCACCGCGGGTCGGAGGTGATGGCATCAGCTGAGGGCGTGGGTGTGGGATCTACCTGCGAGCTCGGGTTGGACAAACCCTATTTCCTGAGCGTCAAAAACAACGAAAAACGATTCCGGAAATGTTTGGCAGGTTCATGGAAAAATGCAATACGCCCAGCGCACCGTCCACATATTTCAAACATACCGATATCGATCTGTCAATGGAAATCGAATTCCCAGTTGATTTAATCAAATTTTCAACTGAAACGTCATCGAGAATTGCTTTTATTTGGTTATTCGCTTTCAACACACGCTTTCACATCGTCCAAGCCGATGTGTTGGTTGCGGAGAACTGTGCTGGGCATTACAAATGGATTAAATATTCCACAGGCAATCGCCGTTCAACGGTTGTTTACTTTTGCTGCGTTCAACGTTGTAATTCAATCAATCGATACAAATTGAACAGGAAAAACGAAACAAAAACACTGCGAAATAATAATTCAACAAACAGAAGAAAGCAATGTAAATATTTACGATTGATTTCGACGACGACCGCGTCGACGACGAGTCACAGACTCGCTGGAATATTCGAAAATGAAAACCACTTAAAATAATGCTCAAACCAATTTTTGAGGCATTCATTTGCACACAAAACGAACGAACGAAAAGTTCAAGCCGCAGAATGGTGGAGGGAATGGCCGCAAGGAGCTGAAACCCATCCGACACGGCCGTAGCAAAAACGAACCGAATCGAGTGAAATGAACAACGAACATGTTATTTTTAGAGCGACGATTTTTCTTTCTCTTTCACCGCTTTTGGTCGGTCGGGTCGAGGAAATGCGTGCAGTTTATCCGTTTGGCCAGTGTTTGGCTTTTAATTTGGTCTTGCATTGAAATTAAGTCTGAAATTGTAGTAAATAAATTGCTAGATATCGACTTTGTGTGCTTTGTCGAATGGTTGCTGTGCTCCAACTCTGAACTGGAGTAATTATTCGAGTCGAGTCAAAGGGAAAAGTGCTGGCCGGGCACTCTCTGTTCAATCCTCGTTGATTAATTCTGCGATGGAAATGGGAAACCGAAACGAAAAATTTCGTTCGTGCTGTGAGCAGTTTCCCCAACCTCTTCTCTTCCCGCAAAACACACACAAAAAACAATTTGACTTGTCAACGAAAAAAACGCCATAATCACCGATGCGGAAAATTCCATCAAAGTTTGCGACGGCACTTGTTCATTGGCGAATGTCGGGTGAAAATGATATGAGAATCGGATTTCGGGTCGTTGGCTCGACGGCTCGAGAGGCGACATGGAACTCATCATTATTGTGGCTTGTCAGCTCGTTCCACTCGTAGCCGACAGTCTGATTGCCATAATTGATAATCTCGATGCGATTGTCTCGAACGTTATGTATCGGCCGTCGGCAACGTCACAGCTTCGCCAGTCGAGGAACGATTGCATTAGTTTGGAATCGGACTGCGAATATCGAATGGATCATGTTCCATTGTTCAATTAGGCTCGCATCCATTTCGGTGTCGTTAGGCGACGGCGAGGGGTGAGTTTGTGACACACATTTCATCTTCGTGTCGGATTCGATGTCGGGAGGATCTAATCTGATCGGATGTATCACGTTATGACTCTGGCATTTGAAATGGTACAATTACCCCAATTGTTCGTCAGATTCAAGGTTTCTCGAACGTTGAATGAACTCCAATTACATTGTGTGCGAAACGACCTCGCATTCACGGCTACCTCCTCTCCACTTCGTCGCTAGCTCCTCTGAGATTCTTAGAAAATGAATGAATTTTCTTGAATTGCGATTTTGTGAAGCCTCAAACATAATTTTTAAATTGTAAAAGTGATTTATTGGGGTTTCGTTCCCTGCCTCGGGAAAAAATTGGTTTTTCATTCAGAAAAGCATGGAAAATATGTCAAGTGGCAATTTATGAGTGAATCGAGGATTGAATTCTCGACTGTCGTTAACATACATGCAAATGGCATATGCATCGAGTTTTGCAAATAATTTCTTGGGTTTGACTCGGCCGATCAGCCGAAGCGCAAACGAATGGAAAAACTCAACAGCAACAACAAACAAGCATCAAGTGCTATTTTAATCCATTTTCATTTTTCTCGTAAAATGAATGCCATCGTCATTCAAGTTGTGGTTAATCTCAGTGCTTGAGAAATTTCACAGAAATAAAATGAAATTCTATAAATACAAACGCATGTCGACGGTCTCGATGGTTCACTGCGTGCGTGTCGATGTCGAAATCGTTTGAATGCTCTCGCAGCCGAATTGAAAGAAAAAAACAAAACAAGAACAACAAATAAATTTGAGCTGTTCGGCCGACGCGTATTCGGTTCGTCCGTAGGCACCGTTGAATGTGAGAAAAGTGAAAAACAAGTCCATAACTCACGCACAAGAAGAAAATGGACCAGCTTACAACATTAGCAGTGAATGGCCGAAACCTCCGCTATCGAATTGGAATCGAAGAAAGGGCAACGAAATGAAAATGGTTTCGTTGAGTTTTTTTTTTTTGCAAATTCAAGCAGAAATGGAAATCGTATGGGCATGTTTGGCATGAGGAGCTAGCGGTTCGGATGTTTCAATTGGATTTATTTGCGAATTTCAGCACGCCACACATTTCGAAGTGGTTGGTGGCCACCGACTGGTCTGCCAGCAGAATGGCCACAAAGCCGTAGGTTGGCTGCGACAAAGTCGAATCGGGTCGAATGCTTTCAGAAGGCAATTTCTCAAAAGTGAAAAACGTAGCAGACACTTGGACGACACGAAACATTGGAAAAGCTGTTGGAATACACTTACGATGCCGCCGACTGCACAATACACTGACAGCGAGACCATGAGTCCCATGTGGGCCATAGCTGATTTCAGTTTTAGAGACTTGCAGGCATTTGCAAAGCGGTTTTTGATGGTCGGCTTTTCCGCATTCACCCCATCGATGGCCTTCAACTGCTCCAACAACTCCTCGTTTGCCTCCTCGTCACCCATTTTATCATTCGCCATTGTTTGAAGGGCCGGTTACGTTAACAAACACACACAAACCCGAAGGCAGGCACCAAAACGCGCGATTATCACCAAATCTCGATTCCAATCTTGGCTCAGGACTACTTCAATTTGTCGTCACTGACCGTATAACAAAAGTTCGACCGCCTCACAACCAACACATCGTTATCACATTCCTCGTAATCCGTTTCCCGGCAACAGCGGTTTTCCACGAGAACAAAAGCCAGAAGATCAAAGGAGAAACGTGAATTTTGAACGCACCGGAATCGCATCAAAGAAAAATCATCGAATCAAAAACCACCAAACGGAAACATAGTTCTTGCGATTCAAAAGAAAAACAAACATCGCGAACTGAACAATGAGATCTCGTGATGCCACCGCCACCGTTGCGCGGAGAAGTGATACGCACACACCCGGACGCTGTCTTCGATTCCGTTCGAATGACAAAATTAAACTGACGACTTACTTATTGTTTAGTCAAGTCATCCGACGAAACCAGCGCCAGCGGCAGCAGCACCAACAGCATCTCTACCCGACGAACAGTTTCCACACGGATCAACTGGTGCGCTTCTAGTTTTCTTCTCCCGTCCACGTTTTCCGTTGGTTGTGGTGCGTGTTCTCATCGCACAGTTTTCGTAAGCGATTTTTTCTCGATTTCTCACTTGTGGTCGGTCAACACACACACGCACACAGCGACGACGACGGGCTTTAAGCGTGTGTGCTCAACGTTTCAAACACGTCGTGGCCAGGAATTTCTGTTCAAACGACTGAATGTCTGTTCAAATGTTGTGAAAACAAATGTCGGAATTCTGTTTTTCTGTTTTTTTCCTTCGTGTGTGCTGCCACTGCACGTCTCATTCGATGGTATACTCACCGCATCTCTTTCACTCGTTCGCCCGATCAGCGGATGATATCACCGCAGCAGCAATCGCATCTCTTTGTGTTTCTCGCTTTTTGTTCTGGGCGTCTGATAAGCTTTTAAGGTACTTACCGGAAGAGCAAACAATCACCAGCGATGCGCTGCGACCGAACAAACTTTTCCACCATTTTCCCAACGGAATAAAAACTCGAGAATAATTTGTTTTTTTTTTGTTATTTTTTCAAACGAAATTTTCTTTTCTTTGTATTTCCAGTTGTCGCTTATAGTAAAAATACTTTTCGAGGGCTTCCGCTTCTTTTGAATCGCGTTCTTCTTTTGGTTCGACAATTCTTTTTCGTCTTCTTTTTTTTTTACAAACAATGTGTTTTACAAATAATTTTTCATTCATTTTTCACTTGATCGTGAATAATAAATCAATTTTCCATAATTCATGTATTTCTTACATTTACTTAGATACGAATACGTAATTACGTAAAGCAATAATTGCAACTTGCAGTCGTCCCCTCCATCCTTTTTTCATGCTAAATGTCTCGTGAAAAATCTTTTTGCTTTGTTTTGTGCATTCAACGCAATGAGTTCGAGTCAATTGAGAATTAAACTAATTTAAATTGGATTATGTCTCCATTCTGGGAATATGCATTTGGTTTCTTCTTTCTGTTGCTTATTTTTCAATAAGTTGAACCATTGAAACATTTTTATTTGTCATTTTGCGCTGACATTTCATGCTGGCATTCAGTCGCATTTGCCCCAGCTCAATCGTCTCTTCAATTTTTTAAAAAAAAAATCAAAAGAGAATTAGCTTCTACGCAAATAAAATAAAATTAAAAAAAAAAAAAACATTCAGAGAACAATAGAAAATAAGAAAATACTTCAAGTACGATGAAAATGGCTTTTTCAAGAAAATATTGGAAGAAATTGCCGGAAATGATAAGAAATAGACAGGAATAAACTAAATGGAACAAAACAGTAGAAAAACGGCAAACACAATCGATCATTGCTCGTTTCTGGCAAGCCAGGCCAATGTGAATTTCTCGATGTCATCACAAGCAGCCGATGCAGTCCCATTCAAGCCCTGGTCGGCGAATATATCGTCCATGGTTAAATCGTCGTTCGATGGCGTTGTCAAGGTGATGTTCAGAACGCAATCCTTGTCGCCAGATGCTTTCGCCATACGTGAATTGGCGATATCGTTAACGACCTGCGATAACGTTCGATTGACGATGACAGCTGTTGGCGGTGTGGCCGATTGCATTGTCTTCTCAATCGATATTTGCCCGTTGCCGATGGCGTACTCATCGTCACTGGATTCGGTGCAGCGACCAGAATGCCGCGTGCCATTGTGAACGCAGTCGCCCATCATATCGTCGTCGTCGCTCGAATGTGAATTGGCCATTATTGGATTATTGCCGTTCCGTAAATGGGATTCAGGCGGTGGTGATGGGGATACCGACGACAATTTATCCAAATCAGCGTCATTCAGCTCATCAATCAGGTTGCCATTGGCCATATTCAAGTCGTGCAGAGCTTCGATGGAGAGAATTGGATCGATCATTTGTTTGAGGCTTGCCTTCGTGCGAACGCCTCTGTACATAATCGATGGCGATACAACATCGGTTGCATAGACGCCCGGGAATGGCACAGCGATCACCGACGGTTCCTGGGCGGGCATCGAAACCGCATACGGTATTTGATTAAGGTAATTGCTGATTATCGGTTGGGATTGTTGCTGTTGTTGGCTCGCATCGGATTCCAATTGCAGCAGTGACAATGGTGCGCCATTGATCGACGCAGGTGACGACGATGGTGATGTTGATGACGAAGCCGTTGAACACACTTCGGCTAAACAGTTGTCGATTGTCGCTGAGCTTGTTTTGTTGATGCTCAGATCGATGTCCTCGTGCACATTTTTGCTCAAGACAGTCTCTTCCGTTTCTTTCCCCAAAACATCGATGACGTCGTCCGCTGCAATTTCCGGCAGGAGATTTTGCGTCGAATCGTCCAAAATGGAGGCAATTGATTGAACTGCGGGAACGTTTGCTTGCAACGATTGTGACGATGTGACCGTTGTCATGATTTGGTAGTGATTTTCATCTTCTGACAAGGGAAACGACGATATCGACATCGCGGCTTCGTAGAAACCGTCGGTCATTGCTACAGCGAGGCTATTACATGGTTGAGTGCATGCTGTCGCATCGGTTTCCACTTCGGACATCTCATTTTCCGTGCTCAATGGATCCTGTTCAGAATCATTTCTGGCATCGTAGGCTTCTTCGTTGAGTTTGTTGCCGCAGATGGTGATCTCTTCGATATTCTGGGCAGCCGCTTCGGACGTCTTTGGGTTTTTCGGAAGACTTGAATGTTTGCAGTCTTTCGGCGATTTTGCTGGTTTCTGTTCTTTTACAGTCTCTTGCTGACTAATGGCTTCTTTATTCGTCGCGTTGACCTTCGTCAAATCCAAAATGCGCTCGTCACGTTCAATTTTCACGAACGAAAGGAACGCTCTTGCGCCGTGCTTCCGTTTCATTCGTTTTTTAAGCTTTTGTTGCTTCAAAAAGTTCAACCGGAATCGAATTTTCTCGTCGGTTCGACTGCGACCAAAGCTAGCGCTTTTTGGCTTGGTTGATTTTTCGGACGCAGTGGTCTCAGCAGGTTGTTGGACAGCAGATACGTTTCCCGACGATGACATAGCAGCTGGTTCAGGTGAAGAGGCCACTGTTGAAATTGCGGGCAAGGAGGACGTTTCCAGTGGAGTAGCCAGTGCTGAATCACTTTCCGGATCTTGCGATGGAGTCAATGGAGTAGCCGACCTAGATGATCTGCATTTTTCAACTGGTTCAGAGTCATCGAGCAGTGCAACTGGTTTGGATCTTTTCCGGGTTCGTTTGACGGCACCTAACTCAAAGTCCTTGCCGAATCCAAGCTCAGGCTGAAATGAGTCAGCATACTCGTAAACGGTGGGTTGCTCCTTCCATTTGACCGACTTCTTGCCCGTTGACTTGCATTCAGCTGTTTCGTTGCGGTCACGCCGATCTGGTGAGAACAAAATGCCTTTCGGCACGCAATCCATCGAATTGCTCAACAACACAACAACGGCGCTGTCAGTCTTTTGTCTTCGTGAAGACACGGCTGGGGATTGAGGTTTCGATTTAGATTGAGATTCGACCTCTGGCTTTTTTAACACCTCACCCATCCGTTCAGTCTCTTTCTCAGCAGACTTCAACAAGCCCGTCGACTTTTTTCGCCTCCCAATTGGAGCCTCGACGATTCGCTCAGTCTGCAAATTCACAAATTCAGCAATTCTCTTATCTGTCAGCTGCGTCATCGCCACATATGCCTTGAACATCTTGCGATCATTGCAAGCTTCCAGTGGAATCTTCGCCACGCGCTTGTCTTTTGTTCGTGTTGGTGTCGACGATATGTCAGCCAAAGATGGAGAAATTGGAAATTTGTTCGGCAACGTTTCGGTTCGATTTCGCACCGGCGTCGCAAGTTCAGCCTTTGAGTTGGCCTTCCTTGCCCGCGTCGTCTTCTTCGGAGTATTTGTCGTGTCTTGAATGATTTCAATTTCGGTGATGGACTCATTGCCTTTTGAAATCACGTACGTGGAAATGCCGTCTTCAAAATTCACAGATGCCGTCCTCTGCGGTGGAACACGGGTCGAGACAGTGGACTGATGAATGAATGACTTCTTAATCTGCTTCGGGTCTGCTGGTGTAGATGTCGCGATTGGAATGACATCGACTTCTGACGTCGCTGATGCCGCCTCGGTCACTGGCTCGATGGGATGAGCTTTTGACGGTTCAACAATTGCCACTTTTTTTGGTCTTCCGCGGCCTTTCTTCGGGGGTGTTTTCGGCTCATCAGCGATTGCTCGCGCCACCAATAAGTCTTGTTCTTGGGCTTTGTCTGCCACTTGATTCATCGTTATTGTTCCTTCTTCGATTCTGTCCGATATCACATTTGTTCGAGATGTCACATTCGCATTCTTCTTGTTTTGTTGCGTACGCGATATGACTTGCATCAACTCAGCCTCGTTGATGGACTTCTTCGGTATTCGAACTGGAAGAACTAGAATTCGATGACTCTGGAGGTTGATTTCGCTCCCATCACCAATAGCCTTTGGTGCATCGGGTAGGTGGATCGTTTTATCGGCGGTCGCAGATTTTGAAATGTCTTTCGCCGTTTTCGAGTTCGTCGATGCGACCAATTTGCTTCGCGTGCGACTAATTGTTTCCTCGGCAGATTTCGGTTTTCCATCGTCGCTTCGCTGTTCTTTGGGTTCTGTACGAGATGATGGCTGCTTGGCAATCCTATCGGGTTGTTGTTTCATCGCCGCAACGAGTGTTTCCAGCAAGAGAGGACTTGTCGGTGGTGTTTTCGAAGCGCTGCATCTCTCTTTAGCGGTCCGTTTGGGGGATGTCTCTTTCGGAATGCGTTCCACATACTTTGCGAACTTTGCTCGTACCTCAGCTCGGAAGGATGCCTGAAAGCAATTTACATGACATTAACAACATTGCACTTTTGTGAAAATCTTGCAAAGAAATATCGATCGATTCGCAAAAGCAATTTCGCAAAAGAAAACTCAACCGTTCGCTGACAAGCAAATCGATTCATTATCAATTGGTATTCCGCTGGAGTTGAAGTTGCAACTTATGGCAACTTAATTGAAAGAAATTTCAGCGCGGAAATATCGAAATGAACCGAAAAGAAATGCAGAGGTCTCGATCTCGAAAATTCACCAGCATTGAAAGAATCGCTGGAGCGCATCGCTTGGACACGAATCAAAGAGAATGCGAAATAGAAATCGACTATCATTCAGTTTGGGCACTTTCAAGCGTCGTTCAGCAAGAAACCAAATCGATTTTTGATGGATACATTTCAAATTAAACATTCTGTTTGATCAGCCGTTCGCATCGTCGGTACAGTAATGCACCACCGTTAGCATGACTGACGGCAAAACAACACTGTGCTTCGTAATGCAGCATCGAGTCTCCAACACATATTCTCGTATTGGCGCGAAATGGAGCTGAGGGCGACTCGACACACAGACATAAGTAACAATTCAATCGGCGGACGGATGGATCGATTTCGACGACAAAGCACAGTTCACGCAATCAATCACATAGGAACAATGGTCGAAAATTGATAGGATTTCGATGACACAGAAATCCGACTCGTAATCGAAGAATCGTCTCGATGGTTCGACGACAGTGGCTGTGTGTGTGTGTTGCCTCTCATTTCATCCAGCAATATTCATTCGAATGCCAAACGCTTCAGCGGTCTCGAATGATTGTCATTCGATGATCGCCGGAGAGATTGGCTCGCCGCTTCTACAAACATCATTCGTTTCGAAACAAGACGACGGCAATAAAAACGAGATGAAACAGGAAAAAAAAAAGAAAAATATCGACGTCCGTCAAAACGAACGAAGCGAACAAACCGCAAAATATATTTTTTTCTTTTTCTTGTTCGTTAGCCGCCACAACGCGCAGTTCGTCTTCAAGCCAACCCAGTAACACAGTACCAACAACAACAAACATCCCAACAGGTTTCGTTTTTATGTAATTTATGCATTGCGAATCGACAACGTCTGGCGTCCGCACCGATAAACATGATGTAGCCGCTTTCGCTGAGCCATCCATCCGACTCTTTTTATAAATCATTCTCGACGTTCATCTCTGGTGTCAGCAGTCGATTAGAACGATTAAGACGTCTACAAAGACAAACGCTCAACAATAATCGAGACCGAACGAATATCCATATCGCGCTGTCGACTCAGCTAAACGGCTGAAATCGAAAGCCTCGAGTCGACGTTCTTCTGCGAAACAGTTGCCAGTGCAAATAAAATCGAATTGGGTCCGATCAAAAGAACGAAAACGTCCAAAATCGCAAACCAATTTGTGAAACGAGGATGGTGCTGACGACGCCGCAAGCAATGAATTTCGAAGACGCCGACGAAGAAACGTTGTCGTAGTTTCGTAAACACTCGCGACCAGCATACGATGTCGTTTTTTCCTTGTTTTCATCTCATTTCGTTCCATTCGGACAAACGGCTCGAGCAAAATTCAAAACCCAGAAAACCATCTGCAGAAATATGGTGGGGACAGCGACGAAAGCCTCAGCAAATATGGTGCTGATGAAGACGACGACATCAACTACATCGACGGTATCGACGGCATCGTCGTTTAGACGACGATACGTGTCATACGAACGTTGCAAAGTGAACGATGGATATCGACAATGGTAAAGGCATCGACATCGATGACAATGGCAGGCCGCGGAAGCCGATGCCAATGCCGAAACGGTTCCAACAATTCTAGGCTTTGGGCATTATAAGCATTTAAAATTACAACCCAACTCATAATTACATACAATAATTTACGACTTGAAATTCTGTGAATCGCACCGTTAAAACAGAAAAACCGCGTAAGCCAAACGGTGAAAATATCAAACACCAACAACAATGGTAGCAACGACAAAAAGAGTAACAACAACAATAATACAATCGTCAGCAACAAGCATCAGCAACGGCCATCAGCCCACAACAAAGTAACAAAAACCTCCGGTTGAGAATTCGTATTGAAAATGTCGAATTGTTTATTCCCCAAAAGCGAATCATTCGGAAATCACGTCGTGCTGAAGAAGTCGGTCGGTCGGTCGTCGTCGTCATCGTCGTTTCCATCATTCAACGCGACGAAACACAATGCGATTCTCACTGATGTTTGGCGGAAAGGCATATGAAAATGCTGAGCAAAATGCTATTTGTTTACGAATGATGGAGGAAATGATATTTGTGTGTGCTGCGATTGCCATACATCGCTGTGCCGATGGGAGACGGAAGAGTGGAGGGAAGCACGTCAACTAGCCAGTGAGCGTTCGATGGAAAAGGCAAAGAATGTAATTGATATGAATTGTGCCAAATCGGAAGGGGTTCCATTGATTTCGATGACGATTCCCGACCATCGCTGATAACCGACAGCCAACGGTGCTAGACAAACGAGCGACCACCATCGGCTGCGATATGACATTAGCCAGTGAAACATGTTACGAATTACTCATTTTCGATTACATTTTTTACCCGGAATGGTTTTCGATGCGACCGAGCCGATGTGGCTGTGGGCTATGCCATTGTTGCTGCTAGTTATTGATGTTTATTCAACGCGCTCGCAGAGCAAATATTTGCATTTATGGTGTTGTCTGTTGTTTTTTTTTCTTTTTCCCCTACAAACACGCCGAAACCGAATCGGAATTTCGTTCGAAGCTTTCGAATTTCTTGGGAATTTCGTCGGAATAAAAATTATAATGAAAAAGCAACAAAATGAAAGATTCTTCGATTCGTCTTTTGTTTGTTTCGATTCGTTCTGGATCGCGTCAACGAATGTGATTGAGCAACACCAACCAGTTGTACCGCTAATGATTCACCATCCGAATTATCATTGAATTCTGACGGGCGACCGGTTTGGGAAAGACCGTGCGACGTTTGATCGAAAATCAATAGAAATCGAACGGTAAAAATTCCAATCAGACATTTAACGGTTAATTTCCAGACTGCTTGACCAACCACCCTGCCGTGAAGCGCAGTTGATGGTCATGAAGAATCCAATGATTGAGCCTAAATATTTGTGAAATGAGCATAATTTGAACGGGTTTTGTTTGGGACTAACAACCTGCAGTGATTGACTGGAATCGTTGTGGAAGTGACCCACTGATTCGATGAGTGCCAATGTGAATGTTTGTGCTTCTGATCGCATGTCGATTTGCGAACATTTAATTGCAATTCCAATCACGTTGTTCATGGAAATGGTCAATTTCGATGGTGGCCCACTCAACATATCGCCCGAAACGGACGCATGAATGAACGTGCGAGCGGACGTGGTAGAACCCGAAAATCATTCCGCAACCACCGAACCACATTGATTTAATGCAAACTCATCCTCTGGCAAACTGTAATCAATTGGCTTTTTTGTTGTCACATTCAGTTTGTCGGTCGTTTGGTTATTATTTCAAGAGAGCGTTTTGGCAACGGCAATCGCAAACCGATTGAAATCCCATCATCACATCGCTTCGAATGAGAATTTGTTTATTTCTTTTCTTGTTGGTCTAACGGTCGGTGGATTCCGATAGTTTCTCAAATGATGATTATGTTTCGTGGCCGAGATCAATTCAGTGACCGCATTTCGTTTTGGTTTCGGTCTTTTGGAATGTTTGCTTTTACTTTTATCACCGAATCACTTTCTGGTCGCTTTGGCGAAATATTCTCGAATCAAAAATCTAACTTACCGTTCCACTGAGCACTGTGTTACTTTCCGTTGCCAGGAAATCCAGAAAGAAACAACAATGCGAGCACACTTTCCTCGCGTTGGCCAATTTCAACTAAAACGTGATGAAAACCGAAAAGAGAGAAGCAAAGAAAAAAGAACAGATATAATACATGAATGCCGTTGCTGTTGACCGAAACAATGAGCGTTTTTTTCCGATCTTGGAATTATTTTCCGTCTATTTTGAACCGATTCCCGCGATCGACGAACAAACCAAACGGACGAACATCAAGAATCTAGTCGTCATCAGTCCGAAAAGCGGATTCGATCCATCAACGAAATCGTTTTCCAATAGCGAAAATTGGCCGATTGGTCGACAAGAAGCGATATTTCAAATCATCTTACATGCACATCAAAATTTCTTTCCACAAGCTTTAGCACTGTCGCGTCCAACTCTTGAACATTCCAATCACTTTTGCGACACAGAAAACAACAAACTTTCTTCACTTTTCCGTCAGCCAGTAAACTCACTCGAGCACCATTCATTTTAAATAAATTTTTTCCAAAAATTTACGCGAAAATGTTCAACAATTCTATCGAATTTTTCGATAAATTCCGTCCACTGGTGCTTCATCCAAATATGATGCCATATTTGTCTTGCATACACTAAATATTTTATTTACGTTTACGTATATCGATTTGTACCCGAACCATTCAATGAGTGGTGAAATTGTGACTGGTCTCTCTCGTTCGTTACTGTTCGCTCGCGCGTATCTGTCTCTTTTCATTCCATCACATCGAATGAATAACACCGACATTGCCAACGGTTGGCCGTTCAATGCTTTCAAATGTCACTACTGACAAAGAGCTATTGTCGCATGGAAGGCGATCCAGCTTTTTTTGTACGATTTGCGGCGATCAAATGGACGGATAAGCCTTTCCCATTTGAATTGATGGATGTTGCTGATGTTCAAATCTGAAGAGCAACCGCGAGCTCCTGGTTGGATGCATTTTGAGGATCTGATAGTTCATTCTTCATGAATCAGCTCTTTGCCCGAGTTTCTAGAGGGGAAACAAGCAGAGCTTCTCAAACCGCTTCACCAACGGAATTTCAGTGGCAGCCAAGTGATGAAAATGTCGACTCGAAGTCATTTTGAAAGGCCCAAAATGCCATACCACTTGTCCGCTCATCAGTA
>JANSTV010019337.1:0-16223 GCA_027564135.1 Lestremia cinerea
AAACGTGATGAGTTTTCTTTGGAAAATTTCAACAAACAAACATCTTGCTTGATTTCATTTCTCAAAGGCGATGAGTTATGAATTATATTTGCTGCGAAGAAGTGACCGATTTAACAGCCTCACAATTCACGGCCAAGAAACCCTTTCCATTGTACAGCTATTCCGGTAAATTGGCTGAACTACAAGTGAGGGGAGGGGGGAGACGGAAAGGTCTGATGAATAACAAATCGACATAACAGTCTCTCGCTAGAAAAAAAAACTCGTCAATAAATGAAAAATAAAACAAAAACGTAAACACGTTGCGCTCTGCCCAATGCAAATACTCAATCGCAGCACAACGAGACATCGTAACTGAACCTGGCAATGAAATTACCGTTACATATGCAAAGTGCTTTTCTCGGAGGCGGTTTTCTTGGAATGAGTTTCCCATAAATAGACTATCGAGACGTAACTCAAGACATAGTTGATGGTGGCAGCCACCATGACAAGTAAATCGATGGAATATTATACAATTCGACATAACGGTCGATTCTATAATTGCAATTGGAATTCCAATCATAATTATTTGCCCAACGATCTTAAGGTTAAAAAAAAACGGGAAACAAGTTCTTTGTTTCTAAGTCAAGAATTTCCCAAGAGATCCACGCAAAACCATACCGCCGATACGTCCCCCATTCGTCTCAATACGTTCAATGCAAAAATGTATTTTTATTGCATCTTTTCCCGAAGGCAAAATATCGCTTAAACTTTGCATGTTGCAACACGTGCTAAATTCCCTCAACGACTTCCGCTTTCCGTTTTTTTTTTCTTTTTCTCAGCGGTTTTTTTTCTCTTTTTCTTTTTTGAACATCGTAAGACTTTTCACAATGCGTTACGTTTTGTTTACGGTCGTCGCAATGCAAACACACACACAGACACACAAACTTACAAAGCTCAAGTGGATGGTTGCAATTCAATCAGCGTTATTTATTGCATTGTCGATAAGCCAAGAACGAAACGTTTGTGAGCATTCATTGAAAAAACATGCCATTGGATTTATGCAATCTTGTGTTATCGAGTTTCCAAACAGCAAACAAAAAGCATCGAGCACGTCGCAAGGCGTTCGAGCGACAACGTCTATTTTTAGAATAATCATAATGCGGCCAGGATTAACTCCATTTATTGATGGCTTGTTGAGTTATTTTCAGCATGACTTGCAGATTGTGCGTGTGTATGTGTTTATTCCTCCAGATTCAAGATGATCGTCGAAATTTCCCACACGAATGCGGCACGCGAACCAACTGCCGGTAATTCATCGAAACACTTTTCTTCACAATTTTCGATGGACTCCCCTTTCAGTTGGCGACAAGCATTCAAGTGATTGCCACTCAGATACAATTACCCCCGCCCACCGACCACCCACAGCCGGTAGTCATACTCACGATAATTATCCGTGAAATTAATGATGTTCACGGTCAACTCATCGATACAACGGTGATTGCTCGACAATGGTTCATGCCATCTCGCAATCATAATCACCATGCGACCGTCCATCCCACACACACGACAACAATCCGTTGTCGAAATATTTTTTCAAATAATCTATTGCTCTTTGTCGTAATTAGCTCAATTAATGCTCATCAATTCGATTGCAGCATATTCAACTCAATTCAAAACAAAAGCATGTCCTCCCAAATCGCATTGAAAATCGAAGAAATCAATCATATTTTGCACGATGTCAATTAGAGACAATATTTGCGAGTCGATCAGCCGAAATGTCTTTCGACGAACCATTGGAACGGGAATGAATATCGTTATGGTAACCGTTTTCGATGCCAGACAGTAACGATAACCGTTGTTTATAGACGATATCCCTCTCACTCGCACACCGATTGTCTCCAGATTCAGATTTGTCGTCCATTGTTTTCGGGGGTGTTGATCGACTGATGGATGCTTCGACATTGTCATTGTAATTTACTTGGTTTTGCTTGAGCCCGCTTCTAATAACCGGTCAATGATCCAGCGATGCGACTAATTGCCATTCGCTTGTCGTCGGACCATCAACGAAAACATCATTTCCATCGAGTGTTATGATGTATCACGTTTTTATCGTCACAATAACAACGTCGATCAACTAAGTGTTCGAAGGCGAATGGATTGCGTGGAGAGAGGCGGCCGATTCCATTGACATCGAAGAGTTCAAGAAAACATCTGGATGTGGCTCGGTCATTGTTCAGCAAAGCTGAACCGCTTGTCATTCAATCGAGTGGCTCGTCTGTTTGTGCAGATTGTTTGAGAGTTTATTCAATTTTGCAGTGACAACACTCTCCGAAAGAATCATGCATTATTCCGCCGCTCCGGTGTGGCGTCTCTCTCGCACCAAATAGCTGCCCATAACGCAATAACACCCATCATTCGTAATAGATTTCAATCGAACATTCGTTTCAAGGTCTCAAGATTTGTGTTAATTTCATGTGTGTAAATTCGATTCGACCAAATTCTCTTCGCAATTAAATGAAACGCACACATCAAGCGCCCAGTCTCGAGTGAGCTCCTCTTTGAATCGAAATAAATGCTCGAATGGAATTGCACCACCGATTCGCAATCAAATTCGAAATGAGACTTTGACGAAATGGTTCATGTCCATGACGATAGCCAAACGCTCGATTGCGATACGTTTTGATTTCTTTGTTATGATTCTGAATGTGGAACAACATGATTGCTGTGTGCAGTTTTCGTAAAACGATTAGAATTAATGGCAACGCACCGTCTGACATCCGAATATACCGTGCCTTGGCACACCAACGCCGTCCGCCATCAAACGATTTTAAGTGGTTTTCGCGTTCGGGGCCATACCGCTGGTTTTATTTGCGCCGTTTATTCTAAGGACTTGACCTAATTATGGATTATTGAATTTTGGCGGTTTATCCAGCGTCCAAATCACATCATGTTTCATCGTTTAGCGATTGCCACCTTCCAGTTGGAGCATATTTCACTTTGTAAGCTTGTTGATTGTTTCGTGAGAATAATCTTGCTGGGAAATGAGACCATTGTGTGATTTAAATTGGATTAGCCGCTGTTGTGGCGGTTCTGTGTAGCTTTTGAACGAATTCATTTCGTTTTGCCCTTGAAATAATAGCATTTGTTTCTCAAGGCGTTTCACAAGCGGAATATGCCCTAATTTTGGTTTCGAGATCAACCGCTCCAATTGTTTGTTAGCCATCGATTTGGATAAGCAATTTGTCGTGCGGACACGCGTTGCATTGTGAAGCAATGTCGTGCCGAGCACAGTACATTTCCAGGCGTTTCCCTTTTACGAAAACTTTCCCTGCCTTGGAAACATCCGAAAATATCCGAGAGCACCCAACAAAGCAGAGGTTTTGCGCTTTGGAAAAAGCAAATTGGAGGAAATTTCCATAGAAATTTGGTCGACTCTGCTTGAATGTGACTTCCTCGTTATGTTTGCCACACACACACGTGCGCTGTAGAATGTGATCTGTCTGATTGGCGGAACAAAATGAAAATGCTTAACAAACACTGCGAATGATAAATTTCGCCTATTCATTAACCAATGAATGGGAATATCATTCTCAATCAGGACAAAGCATAAAATTATGGGCATTCGATTTCACGTGTTGACGTTCTCTTCCTAATTGTTTCGTTTGAAATTTTGACGAAAGTTTTGACCAAAAAAAGAAAAATTCCAATAAAAATATAGCTTTATGTTTGTTTTGTCGCATTGAGGAAAAAGGCAGAGGGTATAACCGCGCCGAGGGCCATTTCGGGAAACATGCGAACCATTTTCGAATAAACATTCATATTTGGTTTCGCCTCCGAGTCTTCTTTCATCCATTATTTTTTTTGAATTCGCTCTTTGTTCTGTTTGCCTCTTTTTTTCTTTTCATTTGCTTTCGAAATATCCTTCAAAGTGTCTTGCAGAGCGCACAAACTTTCGGAATGGCAAAGTGAAAGGTAAAACATCTTTGGGGAAAACTCACGACACGTCTGATGAATTGCCAATTGGCTGAGCCAACGGGCCCCACTGTGTTGCTATGCAAATATTGGTGCTCGACAAAGTGATGGCATGGAATTTTAAAGAAATGATGAACAAATTAAATTAAAAAAATTAAATTAAATCTCTGCGCCAACCGAATACGAAAACGTGAATGCAAACTTGAAAGACTTTTCATTTCGAATCGAATCGTATTCAAAGCACTTTTTCCGCTTCGCATTTCGGCTGGTTCTGTTCGACACAAACTCCTCGTTGTGATGTCGAAATGGTCAGAGAAACGATGACTAAGCTCTACGTCGGCATTTAGGTCAGTCGTCAGTGATTGGGGGGCTTTCCGTTGGGAACCTTCGGAATGAATGCAGGGCTTCAAGGCCGCAATGAATCAAACCTCTTTCACAGCGGATCTTCTCATTCGACTAATCGTTGCTCACTCAATCACCGCATGTTTATTGTCAAAACATCGGCCAAATTAATTGTTGTTTAATTTCGCTGTCGTAAATCAATAAATAATCGACTCAAATGAATTTCAAAGTCAAATTCATCGGCGAAAGAAATTAATCGCGGCAGCTGTCATTGCCCGGAACTTCCGAGAATTGGCGATTGATTTGCGAGTTTGGCTCTAATTTTAAATCGACCAAGTCACGTAGAGTTGATTTATTGCGTATTGA
Organism: Lestremia cinerea; assembly: GCA_027564135.1. Classification (NCBI taxonomy): domain Eukaryota; kingdom Metazoa; phylum Arthropoda; class Insecta; order Diptera; family Cecidomyiidae; genus Lestremia; species Lestremia cinerea. The sequence goes on from JANSTV010019337.1 coordinate 4,660, forward strand.
TTTCGGTGAACGAGGAGGAAATGATGAGAAACAAGCAAATAAATGTGGAATAAGTCTCTGTCGTCGCATCGATCGAACGACTGGGTCACTTGGATGAGATTCGAATTGCATTGTTTTTGGGTTGAAGTAGTGACATTGACTTGATGTCCGTCTTTAATTTTAGGCTTTGATGATGGATGTACAAATGAAAGGGACTATAAACGAATACAATTGGAGACAAAGATTGGTTCCTGAATTTCTCTTATGACATATTGGATGCCACTTGCGTACGGCTGGTTGTGTAAAATAAGACATTCACTCGGCATCACTTAATTGCTAAGCGATCAAGTCGCGAATTCAATTGTGCTGATGACATAACGGGACTGTCTACACCGGAACAAAGAAAAGAATTTGGCGATGGTTCAAAATGTCTCACAGCCTTTGCAGTGCAGTTTGAGCAAATTGGGTCTTGTTCAATCGACGAATGCGGTCTCTTGGATGTAGGTGCTCTGTCATCACCACAGGAATTGAACGACAGAGAACCGATGTTGATCTCCTGGAAGTGTTCGGCTATCTGTGGCAGTGGTTCGGGTTTCTTAAACAAAATCCTTTTCCGGTGCTCTACGGAACTGCGTTTACTCAATGCCAGGTCCGTCCAGATGATGTTTATGAGCACACCACCCAGACAGGGGCCAACCCTTGCCTTGACACATTCATGCGGGCGACTATTGAAATTCGCTTTGTGTCCTGGGCGAGGAAGGTCAATCTGAAAGAAAATCAGTAAATCGAATTAGGTGGAATGGATGGATCTGAGCAAAACTACCTCGAAATGGCCTCTGGTGCTTTCGAACCTTTGAGGAACCCAAACAGAATCGGTGTAGATGTCTTTTGTTGTCACATATTGTCGAGCATCGGTGCACATGTAAGCATAGCCATTGATAGTGCGAAGGTCACGAACGCAATAATTGTACCTGGCGACAAAGAGATGATGAGGATGAATGGTTTCGAAAAGGCTCCTTCGGACGTGCGTACGATGAAATACAGAATTCATTCATTTTTAAAACAAAAGCCGCTTAGAATACTAATTTGTTGTTAAAATGGCGCGCAAGAGTAAACAAGCTCATCTGTCATCGCAATCAGATGTTTATCAAGCCGACAGCGTTCCCCGGGTCGATAAAAAAGATCGTCGTGACGATGAGCCTCACGGGAAGATGTCTCAAGCGACAAGTCAAATCAAATCGAGCGTCTGGAAAAAACCACAATCGTCCAACCGATGACCGAAAAGCAAAGAAGCAAAATATTGTCTTTGACTCGTCGGCTGCCGATTCATAAATTCGTCGATGATGTTTGTTGACTCCGTCAGTCGATGCGGTGAATGAATGAAATTCGATCGAGTGCTTCGAACTAAAATCAGGTGGAGTGATGATTTTTAATGATGCTGTCGTGATAAACACTGGCAGGCAAGCAAGGAGGCAAGTAAGCAGTCGCGCAGGCAGCCAGTCAAGCAGCCAGCAAACAAAAAGTGCGTTGAACCAATGCCATCGGTCGTTCGATGTCAAAGTGGTTGCGATGACAAAACAACAAATTGCATTTTCAATATTTTCACACAAATGCCTGCCTTGTCTGCTACGGCCAGCTCAGTAGACGAAGCGTCAACTAAACCAATCATTGACCTTTATCTCGACGTGAATTTTCCTTGGCTCCTTATCGTTGATGCCCGAGGGGCATTTTTCGATTACTAATTTCTATCGTCGATTGCCTGACACTTTCTCGATGCGCTTGACGCGATTCCCATCGCAATTTCGGAGAAATGGCATTTTAATGACACCTTTCGATTTTGCAAAATGCGGCTGGGACATTGCGGATTTCAGCAAAAGGTTTTTCGAAGAGCAACCAATTCGTTGAATTGACTTGTTTTGGCCTTTAGAATCCTTTGGCTTCTGAACAAACATGTTTGTTTTTCAGAATGCAATTCACTCAAAAAAGAGAAGGACTCCAAAGCAAGAAAATACCCGGAAAGCGAATTGCCGTTACAACTTGTTCTGTCCAAATCCAAAAATATTGTGAGCAAATAAGTTTCAATAACGAATGAATGAAGCAAGCCACCAACGGAATCGGTTAAATGACATTCGGTCAAAAACAGATAAATTTGTCCAATAATTAATGAAATAAAGCGCTTGAACACTCCATATCCAAAACGTGAAGCATTGTTCTTCATTCAAAGGATAAGCATTCATTCAATCGAAGAATTACGATAGCGTGCTGGTACACTGGTTATGGGCACGCTCATCGCTGAGAGCGACGAGCCAACATACGTTCATTAAATGTGAAACGTTCTCAATGGCGCGACAGCGATGCACATTCGTTCACAAAGGATTTTCGAAAAGATAATTATGTGCAAATTCACAATCCAAGAGGCAAACACGTTTCCCAACATTTCAGCAGCCACACAACAGGTGGATATGATGGTTTCCCGAAACAACAGCACATCACTCGACGAATTGGCCACTGAACGGATTTCTTTTCTTGTATATTGTTCGGAATGCTCTGCGGATTTGAGATGGAAAAGAATCATTTCTTGAATGTCACCCAAGCACACACACATACTCACGATGCCAGCACACGGTAATCGCCTTTGACCCAAATATGATGTCTTCTCGGGCTCTCCTCTCCCATGGAAGTTAATTCAATTTGCTTAAACGAATCGATGCCACTCGGTTAGTTGGCTCAATGCGAATCAAATTATAGTCGAGATTGAAAAAGTCGTATTTATTAAAAGGGCAAAGAGTTGAGTCGGCTGGCAACCCAATAGTAATTTGTCATTTGTTACTTGACATTAAGAGTGCCGTGAACTCCACACGGAGACAGCTCGCTCGTTTTGAAGAGGAAATCTATTTAAAATTCTTCGAAGCAACTAAATGAAGAAATTTGATCCGAAAATTTGGGGGGGGGGGGGTTGCTTCCGAGAATCTTCGATAATTCAACCGCGAACCATCACAAAGCGATTCCACCGAAAATTGATTATAATTGCTTTCAATTACGCAACGAGTGCAAACAGTCAGTGAAATCAAAATTCTCGTGAATATCTCTGATGAATTACAAAGCATATCGCAGAGACCGCCTCGTCCATTCACCGCTGACAATCAATTAAGGTCACAATGATAATTAATGCCATTCGAGACTTTCGCTATATATAATCGCCGAGTCGGGTCGAGAATGCTCATGCTCTTCTCACTCCACTTGCTCAATTGATTTACGCTTACAACCCGCAATGTATACATGAAAACTGAAACAGACTCGACTTTGACCATCTCATTCGCCACACAATAGAATGTGACCATCACTCGTCATCGCCGACGAATCAGAGTTCAGCCTATACTGATGACATCTAACGCAACCGGATATGGAGAGAGAGAGAGAGAGAGAGAGAGAGAGAGAGAGAAAGAGAGAGAGAGAGAGAGAGGGAAATAACTTCCTTAACATCAAAATCACCGGAGAAAAAAAATGGATATTTCACTGTTGAAAACCATTTGCCGAATGTCATGATAAGATTATCAATCTTCGCTTTGATTTTTTTTCTCTCCTCTGAATGTCTTGAGTCCAGCACACTCTATCTGACTATGACGTTCTGGAAAACCCAAGCAAAATTTACCGCTTGAGATAACACCAAAACAAAACGGTTTGCGCTTTCTTTTCAGGTTCAGTTGGAGTGATTTTGTGCGCGATGAATAACGTGAGCTCGCTATTGATTTTGATTTGCGTTGTTGTTGGTGAAATAGCTTGTAAGTGAAGAGCTCTTTTTCGACTCTAGGTACTTCATCAAAGAAAATTGAATTTACAGGCTTATGTCAAAAGGATGACATAACGGACATCTCGACGTCTGAACGATGCTACGTTCGACGCAACAACGTTCAGAAACGAATCAAATGTGCCAACTTGATTAATGCGGAAATCACCGTCGACATCGGTTGCCGTATTGGTTATACGCACGACACAATTGCGGACGTCCAAGCGATTGAATGTCAAAAAAATGGCAAATGGAGCGCGAAGGCAATTCAGTGCATACAGAAATGTGGACGAAGAGCACCATCGCTAGTGGACGGCATTGAGAGAGCACCCTGGCATGCGATTGTGTATCGTGACAACGTACCGTTTCAAGGAGCCACTATTTTGACTGCGAGAGTTGTCCTACTAACCGGATTGTTTTTCATAAATATACCATCCGAGTACATCGTGGCTGTTGAAAAGAGGACGGCTGATTTTAGTGTTTTCGATATTGGATCTAAGTATTTTCATATCGAGCGAATGATGACACCAAATGAATTCGTGCGCATGTTGATTCTGAAAGGATCTATCCAGTTCACCACTTACGTTGCGGCCGCTTGCATCCCATTTGACAAATCCCATGTGGAGCTATCTGCGAGTTGGCGTGGTCAGATTCGAAACGGATCGGTTTTCTACTCGGTGACACCTATGATGCTTCTTGGAGGCAGCGCAGTACAGCATTACGACCACGTTGAATACGTGGCTTCGAACTCGATGGAGAGAGTAAGAACACTTGCGAGAATGGCTTCTGGGAATATTCCATTCCGAAATGCATCCGAACCTGCCCATTGGAGGATGTTCTCGATGTTTCGACTCAGATTAGCTGCTTCGATGAGTCGACTGGAAGTGAGAGCTTGACTATTTGTAATCAAAATGGAAAGACGGTCAAGTCAAGCTGCCGACATGGCTACACACGTGAATACGGAGCAGAGCAGGTCATGAAATGCCTAGCCAACGGTAAATGGGACTCCATACCTGAAAGATGCGGGCAAACATGTGAACGAAGCCAGCCGTTGTTCGTGAACGGGACTATGCGAGCTCCATGGCATGCAATTGTTTATCAGCACAGCGGATCAGATGACAATTTTGAGGAATTGTGCGGTGCCACCATTCTCAATGCGAAAACTGTAATTTCCGAATGCGTGCCTTCGAGTCAAGAGGAATCGAGGAAATTTGTTGTTGCGGTCGGGAAATTCAACTACAATTTTGAAAAGCTCGATTACAAGACAGAATCGGCAGCTCAGTATGCTCATGTGGACCGCATTATAGTCTCCGACGATCTGAAGCTCATGTTGCTAGTATTGAAGGGATTCTTGCACTTCAACGACTTTGTTGGACCAGTCTGCACAACGATTGGAAAGAAAATGCTTGAATTTTGGAGCTGGCGAGGCGAAGCAGTTGTTCATGAGTCGAGCGATACAGTGAGCATTTTCAAATTCGAATCAAGTAGTGGTAACGAAGACTACTATCGTGCCAGTCTCGGGTATTTTGATGAAGAAACCAGCAGAGGTCTTGTGGCTACTTACACCATCAACGAACGCGTCACTTACTTGTTGCAGGAAGTAATGTCTGAGCATCGATTCATCAACATTTCCAATTATTCCTCTCTGATCGATAAAGCTGATCACGAGCTACTACATACAACGTCCAGACTCTTTACCGTGCCAATTGCGAGCACTGCGAAATGGAGAGGTCTTCTATTCAACGACACCTCTATGAAACTAGCGGAAGGTGATTTTGTTGAGCACTTGGCCCTAATTCAATACAAGTTTCTCAACGATTTTGAACTGTCCGACGTAATCAATAAAAACACATGCGCTGACGGCAAATGGCTTAAGCCAGCTCCGTTCTGCAAACCGTTTTGTACTCTTCTTGAGATCACCGGCTAAGCGCAGAGTGTTTCCACAAGGAAAGTGGCATAAAAAAAAGTTGAATGTGAAGAAGCACTTCCAGGAACAATCGCTAAGATTAGCTGTCGTACTGGTCACCGGCTCAAAGAACAGGAACAGACAGCCCAATGTTTGAAAGACGGTCATTGGCATCCATTGCCGAAACGGTGCTCGCAGATTTGTGGCACTCATCTTGAATCGAGGTTAGTCACGATTTATCGGAAGCCACGTAATCTTCTTTGTGAGGGAACCATCATCAGCGCCAATGTCATCATAACAAATTTGAAATGCTTCCGAAGAATTCCAGCCGATGGTTTCATTGATGGAACACAATATTTTATCCTAATCGATCAATATTTCAAAAAACCAAGAGAAGTTGCTCAAATCACCTACGACAGAACGTATGAAATGGCTGGTCGATCAGCTGTTGGGTATCTGGCACTCGTCAAATTGAAAGAACTTCTTCGATTCGGAGAATATTTGGCTTTGGATGATGAGGGTTGAAAGGCATAGTGCCAGCATGCTTACCTTTCCAATTGAAGACAGACGAACTGGCCAAGCATATCATGCCTAAAACCAAATGCAAAAATAAAATGAAGGAATTTCTTGCCTCTGAAATCACTGACAACACCTTTTGTATCGAAGAAACTTCGTGCAAGATATATTCGAATGAAAAAACCTTCGGCCTAACATACACCATAAACAATGAAACGAATTTCTATTTGCATGGAATATTCCAGGGCAAAACACCTAAGAGGAGCTATTGCCCTGGAGATCCGGCTCTTTTCGAGAACATTGTTTTTCATAAGAAATTTATTCAGAAAACAATCTAAGATGCCGACTACGATGCCATGACACTAGCCGGTATTTCGGTTTCGGTAATTCGGTTGAGGATGCTCTGTTTAATGGAGACTACGTAACCAGTGGTGTGAAGATTACATATAAATGCGCAGATCATCACATCCTCATTGGAGCCGAAGCCAATACTTGCCAAAGTAGCCGATGGACGAACGATGTTCCGAATTGTAGACGCCATTGTCCGACCTCAGAACTATCTGGAGTTTCTATAATGACCACGTGTCATCGAATGATTAATTCCAAAAAAACAGGAAGTAGCTTGTCATCACTCACTGCCCGGTACGGTCGCCACAGTCACTAGTCGGAGGGGATACGAAACATTGGGCTCAAAGACGCAAAATTTACATTGCCAAGACGATGGTCGATGGTTTCCAAAGCCCAAGACATGTGCTCAGATTTGTGGGAGGAAATCGAATGACGATCCAAACCTCATCCCGTGGCATGCATCGATTTATCGTCGGGACAAAAAGGACACAGACCTTTGGTGCAGTGGAAGCATTCTCAGCGCCAAAATGGTGATATCTGCCGTTCAGTGTTTTTGGGATTCTGAATCGCAGTATCCCATCGGGGAGTTCGTTGTTGCGGTTGGTAAGTCAAACCGTGATTTCATCATCGAAGAGAACCATGAGCAACGCTTCGAAATCGATCGAATCCACACCAAAGCCAGCGATCAATTGTCAACAGTCGACATCGCAATCATCATCTTGCAAGATGCCATCCGGTTCACAGACCGAATCGCTCCGATTTGCTTGTCTTCAACTGACTTTGATGAAAAGGGAATTTGCGATGGATACGTCGCTGGTCATGAATTTCGACTAGGATCCGAAATGCAGGCGTTCGCAATGCGATACATCAACAATACCGAATGCTGCGCTTTTGCCTCGAAGGGCTTCAATCGATACAGAACCAACGATAAGCTTTGCACCATCTACCAGTCGGATGCAAGCTTCTGTGACATAAAATTCGGCGAGGGCTTATCTATTGGCCAAATTCAATACATCGTCTGAAGTTCAATCGCCGATGGCTGCTTGCAAGATCCCTCTCTTCCAAAATGGCGGCATTTATGTGGGAGCATCGTCCGAAAAGACATTACTGTATGGTGAGTACGCTCATTACGTCGAATACAAATGCATTGAAAATTATAAGCTGATCGGCGAGCCGTTTAATTTTTGCATCGGCGGCAAATGGTCGAGTCCAACGCCGAGATGTAATCCTTTCTGCAGCATTGCACAGATTCGTCACATTTCGACAACCATCAGATGCCATCGCTCCATTGGGATATCGGAGCAGACGGTGTATTGCGCAGAATTAGTGCCACCAATGACTTACGCAAGGGTCAGCTGTCAAACTGGGTACGAACGAGCGTGAGGACTCGAACAAATCATCACTTGCGGGTCCAATAGCCGCTGGATTAAAATGCCAGAAAGATGCTCGCCAATTTGCGGAAGACCATTTCCAAACGAAGGTATCTCATTCCTCGCAGGTGACGCAACATCGGACATGGCGACTGTTCCTTGGTATGCTCGCATCTACCAAGGGACATCAATGACCTCAAATCTTGAACAATTGTGTGGCGGAATGGTAATCCATTCCAAAATGGTGGTTTCAGCAGCTCATTGCGTCTGGGATGAAGCCAAAGGAGCAGTGCGAGATGCTTCCGAATTCATGGTGACCGTTGGGGAATCGAAGCGTACTTTCGGATTGGATGGGAAGCTTGAACGCGATATTGTGATCATTGTTTTGAAGGCCTCCATCAAATTCAACACCTACGTCGCTCCAATATGCATTGAGTACGGCGTGAAGCATGCCAAACAAGATGTGAATGCTGGGGAAATTGGGTATTTGGCCGGATATGATTTCGACGAACATCGCCCTAGTGCGTGGTGCAGTGCAGATCACCAGTGACCTTTCGAGACTTCATCAATTCTGACAAGTTCTGTGCTGAAAGCACAACTGCAAACACATATTTGGGACGTGGAGACATCGGCGGTGAGCTAGTTATGCCCCAAAAGATTGATGGTCGTGAGACGTATTTTCTACGACAACATTAGACCGAGTAAAGGCGGTGAGAAATTCACGGTTTTCACAAACATTCACTTCTTCTTGGGCTTCATTAAAAATGCAACAAATACATATCTGGGAGATTCTTAATTTATAATTCAAGGGTTTTTTTTATATATAGTTGTTTTTTTGTAAATTTGAAAATAAATGCGCTTAGAAGATTTTTTTTTGGCTCAGAATTTGAAGAATCTTTCCGTAATACCAAATTCGTACCAACATTGAATTCTCCCCTTCGCTGCTCATGTTATTTTCCAGCAGAGAGATTCGTTGTTCGATGACCACCCATAAATGGATCGTAATTACGTCATTGTTGACGTAAATCCAAAAGAAAAATAAAATAAGTCCAATTCTGTACCAACTTCACCCAATTTGCACAAAAAAAACGAAATGAGCAATCAGAAATTCCAAATTAAATTAGTATTATTCATTCTAACTGGTTTTTCATTCATCAATCAAATGTTTGAAACGGAATGTGCAATTCAAAAAATATTCCAAGCTGCTACAAAACCGTACAACATCAACAGCGATTCAAATGCATGTTGCCAACGCGAGAGCAAAGCCAAAGTCTTTAATGTGACAGCTGTCACATGAACCATGTGTTTTTCAAACGTTCATCAAAATATAAATTGAAATAAAAACATTTTGGAGAAATTCTGTGTTGAATTCATTTAGAAATTATCATTTGAAGTGAAAACCACGCCAAAATGGTCCGACACAACAATCAGTTGCCGGACAATTTGCCGCAATTGCAAAATTTGATAAAACGTGACCCAGCCTCTTACAAAGATGAGTTTCTTCAGCAATATCGTCATTATTTGAGCATCTTGGAAATCTTCCGATTGAATCCCGATCAGGAAAACAAGAGTTTGGATGAACTCGTCATGTTTATTGCCCAGGTAATTGCTGGTCACAATTGCAAGCTCGCAGTGTGGCCTGTCCATCGCAAATGTAAACATAACCTAATTGTTTTCGTTTTGTTTTGGTGCACGTTTTATACACACATACACACACACACACACGTATGAATAGGTGGCACAATGCTATGTCGAAGAATTGGTAACATTCCCTCAGCAGCTGGTGGACTTGTTGAAGAACCATTCAACCACATTGGATCCAAACATGAGAAACAGCTTCTGTCGGGCATTGATTTTGTTGCGCAACAAAAATCTCATTCCCGCGTTGGATCTGCTTGAGCTGTTCTTCCAATTGCTGAAATGTCCAGACAAGTCGCTCAGATCGTTCTTGGAGAATCACATCATTACGGACATCAAGAACATGAATGCCAAACACAAGGACATGAAATTGAATTCAACGCTTCAGAATTTCATGTACGCAATGCTGAAGGACTCAAATCCGAAGGCAGCCAAAATGTCGGTTGACATTATGATTGAATTGTACAAGAAAAACATTTGGAACGATTCAAAGACAGTGAACGTGATCGCCAATGTTGGATGCTTCTCTAAAGTGACCAAGGTGAGTGCAGGCGGAATGCATTGCAATGTCTCGTTGCTAAACCCTCTCAATGTCTCTGTAACAGGTAATGGTCGCGTCGTTGAAGTTCTTCCTTGGCGTAGATGAAGACGAGGATGACGATTCAGACAAAAGCGACAACGAACCGGATTTGAAGAGAGCTATGGTTGCCGCTAGTGTCAACAAAAAGACCAAGAAACGTCAAAAGCAACTCGACAACATCAAGAAACAAGTGGTCAAAGCAAAGAAGAAGAAAACAAAAGCAGTCGCATTCAATTTCTCTGGCATTCATTTGATTCACAATCCTCAAGGCATGGCTGAGTCGCTCTTCAAGCAGTTGCAGAGCCAAAATGAACGTTTTGAAGTCAAATTGATGCATCTGGATGTCATTTCACGATTGATTGGCATCCACGATCTGTTTTTGTTTTCATTTTATCCGTACATCACGCGTTTCTTGCAACCGCATCAGCGTCAGGTCACGCGGATATTGCAATTTGCTGCGCAAGCTTCCCACGAATTGGTTCCGGGCGATGTCGTTGAGCCAGTTCTCAAAACGATCGCCAATAATTTCATCACTGAACGGAATTCGAGCGACGTCATGGCCATTGGCCTGAATGCAGTGCGTGCGGTCTGCAGTCGTTGCCCTCTGGCAATGGGAGAGGATTTATTGCGGGATTTGACTTTGTACAAGTCGTACAAGGAGAAGAGTGTCATGATGGCCGCCAGATCACTTATCACATTGTATCGTGACCAGTTGCCAGCGCTGCTTCACAAGAAGGATCGCGGTCGACCAACTGAGGCACAAGTTGAAGTAAAACCGAAAGCTTATGGGCAAGTTCTCGCCTATGATCATATTCCTGGAGCGGAGGCTCTGCTCAAGCCAGCGAGCACCAAGTTAGCCGGTAAAGATGGAAGCGATTCAGACTCAGATGGCTGGGTTGACGTGAACGAAAGCGGCGACGAGATTCACATCGAGACCGACAGTAGTGATGATGAGGATGATGAGGAAGTTGATGATGCCGAAGTTGACGATGTGGAGAACAGTAAAGACGAGGGAGTCGAAGACGAAGGAGATGAGGGAGAAGAAGTTGAAGATGAGGAGGATGAAGACGCTGATGATGAAGAAGAGGAAGACGATGAAGATGAAGAAGATGAAGACGAAGAAGAGGTAACCGAAGCAGAGAAAACTAACGGCAAAGAGAACAAATCGACAAACAAAACTGGCAAAACTGGAGCCAAGAAATCCGTCACATTTGAAGCGAGTGCCAAAAAAGCTGAGGCAAAGGTGGATGCCAAACAAGCAGCCGCAGATTTGGCATCAAATCGTATATTCACCGATGAAGATTTTAAGCGCATTGACGCTGAGCTGGTCAACAAACATGTTCGAAATGCACGGAAGCGACCATTAGAAGCCGACAAATCCGAATACGTCAAACTCGATGACATCGAAATGATTTACAAGAAGCGTCGCACTGACAAGCT
>JANSTV010019448.1:0-16206 GCA_027564135.1 Lestremia cinerea
AACCGAGATAGAGATAACAAAAGAGTCTCCTTCCACGATGAGGAAAACAATTATGTTGGCGCATCGTCCTTGATTGGCGACCAGACTGATTTGGAAGTGATTCGCGAGGATCCAAATGTAAGTCAACTCCATTCTTCTGTTCTGACGCAAATCCATTGGATTTACTTAAATCGCAGAATACCATTTATTTACAGCGATTCATCCAAGAGACTTCAGCGATACTTCAATCGCCAACAACACCCGACGGTGAGTCTTGGAATACCACCATTCAGCAAACGCCAGGCGTTATTGGTGCCCAGGAAGTGTACAGGTAATGCATTCAGCGTCATCAACCATCAACCATCCAAACTAATCAATTATTTTCGTCATCTCAGGGATCCGCGGACACGTCGATTGCAGGAAAAACAACAACAAATGCAACAGAAATCTGGTGAGGCCGTACCAGAGAAGCTGTCATTCAAAGAGAAAATGAAGATGTTTGCATTGGAATCGGGTGAAAATCAGACGCCAAAAGACAAATTGAAAATATCACGGGCTCAACGAGACATTGACGCAGTAGTTACATTGACCACATAACGATAGATCATCATATAAACGACGACAAAAACAAAATCAACCGAAACGATCACGACCGACATTAATTTATGAAACTTGATATCGTCAAGAACACACCAAAAGAAAAACGACTAGGAGAAAACTTTTGAACAAAATTAGCATCAACATCAAGCGGATGCTACAAGAAATGACCAATTCAAAACGCAAGCATATCTCCGTAGGAATTTACAAATTCGCTTGATCGATCAAAAACTCATCCACCCAAATGAAAGCTAGTGGAATTGGAATTGATAACAAGCGAATTTGGAACAATAGAGCAATAACGACGATAACAAACGGTGAACTCATAGACCGCCCAGAAATACAGCAAGTAGTACATTTACTACTGCTTTCAATGTTTGCGGTGGGTTTTCGTTGAAATTGCAAAGAAAAATCAAAAAAAAAGTACATATTTTATTAGAACATTGTTGGATTTAGAGTAAAAAATGTAAAAAAAGAGAAGAAAAAACAAAAAAATCTATTTATAATTCTTTATTCCTAAAGTTGAATTGTTTTATCAAGTTGACCATATTTCGATGAAGAATTGAATTTTGACGACAAAATTGAATATTCAAAGGAATTTAAAAGAATTAAAGGCACAGAACGCCACACATAAATCAAATGTTATTTAAACTTATTAAAAACGAAATTGGTGGAAACAAATTAAATGAATTTATGGGGCCGACGCCGAACGACGTCGTCTGATTGAAAAAAGATGAAAACTGCGGATCAGCAAACCAACTATCAAATGAACAAATAATGAAGTAGACGATGGAATTATATTGCATTAGGCATCATTAAGAAATTATTCAAATGAATTATTTTATAATAATAATTAAAATAAAACAAACAAAAAACAAAGTAATTTCAAACAAAACAAATTCATCACGCGAATGTATAGAAATTCGCTACAATTTATTGGACCAAACCATTTTTGATAATAACGTTTTTTTTCGATTCTTTTGTTCTTCGACTTGATTCTCTCTGAAAATGCGCGACCGACATGGGAAGGGATTCAAAGAAGGCAATTGAGAAGGAATCACAGTTTTTGATTGAGAGAAATGAAATGAAAGGTTTATGACAAGATTTATTAGCAAACAAATTACTCAGAAAAAAAGAAGGAAAAACTATTTTTGAAATTGATCGCTAGATCGACCTCGTCTTATCGAGGCATTTATTCATTACATATCTTATGACATTCAATTCAATTCGATTATTATTATACAATTACTTTTCCAATTAATTTCCTTGTCATTCGCTTATAGTTTTCTATCTTTGTTAATAATTAATTTTAATTTCGTATTTGAAATGAGATGAATGGTCAACTAATTTTCGAATATTTTTTTTCGAGTCTTAAGCATCCTTTTTTTGAAAATATTTTTTTTCTAATTTTCTTCATTTAATTTCTACTTTTCTATTCTTTAAAACTAAAATCAAATGTGAATAATGTGAATTGTTACGAAAAACGGGACAGGCATTTCATTCAATGGTTTTTATGAAAAATCAGAAAGTAAAAAGAACACACACTGTTTTTTCCGTTTCTCTTATTCTATTTTGTGAAATAAAGTTAAAGTTAAAAATAACTTGAAATTATTATATATAATTTATAAAAAAAATACAAATATATAATGTTTAGCAAAACTATTGTTTTATTCGAAGTCGAGAGAAAGCCTCGCAAGTCCCAATTCGAGGAGTTTTGGAATTCGATTCGATTTTCAAACAGCAAGGAAAATCCTCTGGAGAGGATCAGTGATGAACGCGGCACGCTTGAAACACGAAAATCAAAGTGTAATGGATTGATTGACGCCGAACGAGATGAGGAAATCTGGTGTTCGTATTGAAATATGGGAAACACCAAAATTCATTGAATTCGGTACGGAAAATTACTATGGAAAGGTTTCTAATTAAACATTCCTGAAATTCCGAAATGCTTCGATCCAAAACCGATAAAATCAATGCGAACAAATTTTTTCACACTCAGATCATAATGTCTCAAGCCGCATGACCGAAAAAGCTCGAAGACAGCTGTTCAGTCGTTCAACTGTTATTCGAAATTTCGGGAAGATTTGGCGCGCTTTTAGTACAATCATCCGTCAGACTGGTGGTGACATTCATGACGCAAAAGGGGAAAAAGATTGAGTGGAAAAGCGACGAGTTTGAATGACATTTGGTGCTATTGGACGCTCTGCATAAACAAAGTGGAAGCCATCTTACGCTCATGCATATGTACGCACACGCAACGCCTCGAATCGCCCGACCAACTCATACGTCTCTTTCCCGCCACTGTAGCCGGAACTCGAATAGCCGTTTCGAATATATTCATTTCGCTCCGAAAGTACGTGCGAGCGGCATTGACGCTTCTTCACTAACCGACATTTGACGTCCATTGTTTACAAACAAAGTTGTTTTCTTCAGCGTTCTATACAGTTTCTCGCATTATAAAAGTAGGTAAGTTTCGAATAATTCAAGCAATCAAAATAGGACGAAGCAGGACTAGATCAACGGGCGAATAGAAAGGAAACAAGAAAAACTTATGAAGTTGGGAATGACGAAATGCCAGTCAAAGTACTAATCCTTTTTTCATTTTATTCTCGTTTCATGAAGCAGCTGTTGAGGTGGCAAACAAAAACATGGAACAGGCGGTCGACAGCAAAGACATCGACTTTACGAAACATACGAAATTACTACACCCACATATCGACCAGAATCATGAGCACACAAATCGAGCATCAACTGCAAAACAATGCAAATGAAGCCAACGCAAATGAACGCACTCGTCGTAACAACACACACACTCTATCTCAGAATGCAGGCTCATCGAAAACCGACTGGTTTGTTGCCGATTCGAGTATTCGCGAAAATAAAAATTTGGGTTTTTGGGCAAAATCATGCTGTTGTTCATGTCATTGAGTCTACTCCCAATTCAATTCTGAAACCACACCCAACCATACGGATAGCATCGTTACGCATTGTTCATTTCCCACCGCCCAGCCCAAGAAATCTCTCGAAACAAAACACTTGCAGTCCCGAAACCATCATGATTCGAGCAATTTCATTTTGAAAAGAATAAAATCTTTTTTTTTTCTATTTTCTAAGACAATTTCTCTTTTATTTTTCTTAATACAATTTTTTTTCATTTTGTTGATTCAGCGAAGCAAACATTGCAACACCTAATTTGTTCATATTTTTTTTGAAAATGGTTGAGAGAAAAATAAAAAGAAATATTCTTTTGAATTCACAAAAATCTCCTTAATTTTATTTCTCTTTGGATTTTGTATTGATCCCAGATATCCATTGTGCTGTAAATTTTTGCTATTGGCACAGTGGAGCCATCAGCCAAGACGCAATCCACTTCAGCTACCCGGGAGAAGTTTCAAAAATTGCAATGAATTCAACAATCGGCGTTCTAGTGTTCCTTCCTATGTCGAGCAGCTCGCTGGGTCGGAGGCGTATTCCGAATGCGACCCGAATAATACAGGCGTTTATCGAATCTATTACCTAGAAAGGAAGCGAACATCTGGAGATCTGATCGAGCGCGTCGTTACCAAGGGCATCCCAACAGTTGCCTCGGCATTTTCGCCTAATTTTAGGAAAGGTGGTACATATCGACAACGACGATAATTAATTTTTCTTCATTGTTTAATTATTGTTATCCATCTCTTTGCACAACTGTTTATGAAATTCCAATGGCTTCGCATGCGAAAATTTTGAACAACATTTTTAGAGAATGCAATTCCCGCGGGCGGCTCGGCCTCGATTGCCCTTTGTCACGAAGACGGTTCAGTGGGTCAGGTAAATTAAGGAGGGGGGAAATCTCGCTAGGAATGATGACCGTCCTGCGTTTGCCACTGGCTTTGGAGGCTAACCCCAATACGCTTCCCTAATCGAAGTGTTACATTGTTCCAGCGCCATCAAAGGAATTCCTCGAATCGAACCAAACACAGGTCGTCGGAAGACGAAAACGGTATAAATTCGTCGCAGCCGTTGCATATTTTCAGTCAATCATCAGTTCTTTGAGTGATGACTATTGCCGTGCAAAATTTTGAAGATCGTTCGAGATGAATTTCAAGTGGATGCTGATTCTGGTGCTTATGGAGCTCTGCGAGGGAAATGAACCGTGGTTGAAACGCCAGAAAGTTCCATCCAAAATTCCTACCAAGTCATTGTTTCAAAGTGATGTCTCAGTTCAAGTTCCAGCAGTTTGCACGGTAAAAATTCGTAATCGGTTAAAATTCTTTAATTGCGCTCGACTCAAACCATTTGACTCATTTCCGTTCAGTTAAACAGTCTGCAAGGTGACGTGTAAGTTGAATGAGTGCAATTGTTATGAATTCGAATTCAATCCCCGAATTTTTCTCAGTCTGCCATGTCTCTCTCAAATCAGCGAGTAAGCGACCGAGAACTGGTTTTGAAATTGTCGAAATTGAACGGAAATTTGGATTTCTTTCTGCAGCCGAGTCACACAAGTCAAAACACTAGCGACACAGCTGGGAACGAGCCGAA
The DNA here is from genome assembly GCA_027564135.1 of Lestremia cinerea. NCBI lineage: Eukaryota > Metazoa > Arthropoda > Insecta > Diptera > Cecidomyiidae > Lestremia > Lestremia cinerea. The sequence goes on from JANSTV010019448.1 coordinate 5,098, forward strand.
TAGCCAAAACTATTGCCGAATACTGTGATAAACTGGTGCGTGATGGAGATCGCGATGGTGTGTGGATGGCGGAACTCAACACCTCATTCGTTTCAGCTCTTCGCAATGGGTGAGCGGGCTGAACTGCTGTCTGTCATTCTTGAAGTGTCCAATTTCGTGGGAAACGCGGAATTGGATGTGCGTCGTGTTCAAAATGCCGCTTATCTCGTATATCTCGCCACTGAGATGAATCCAGACACCATATCGCTGATCGAATTCATTCGTGTGCAATTCCAAGGATTGTACAAGAGAACGCAGAATCAAAACTTGGTTGCGTATATTGAGATCATTATGAAGCTGATCCAAGAAATTATGGCCGGGTGAGTGAAGTAGAACTGGGAGAGTAGGCTGAGTTCATTTCAATTTTCTACATTCTGCCGGAACCACAGGAAAGCGAATGAAGCCGGCGGAATGTAAGTCGATTCAATAACCGTCTTGCATTGCACGATTGATTTCACCGTTACTCGTCTTGTAGCCCTCCAATATATGGTGATGAGTAAGAAATCGCTCAAAAGCGACGATTCAGAGAATATAGGAACCGTTCGCTTTGTTGAAGCTCCCGCTCCGGTGAAACCACAGCCGAAGCTAACCTGCGGACTATTATAGCGCAGAAGGCAGACTTGATGTCCCTTTTGTAAGTGCACCAGTTCGACTCGTCGACGAATGTGAGTCTAACAAACGCGACTCTTTAAGGGCGTATTTGGCAGAACAAGTTGTTGGAACAGAATACACAACGTTTGTACCGCAATCAGTCATTTCGTGGATGAAGAACTTAATAATATAAAATCTTCATTAGAGCTCAACGCGAGGGAAGAACTAATGTGTCCAAATTCTTGGCTATGGCACGCTTTCAACGATTTGCAACCGATCCGCCGCTTGGCTTCAGTCGAGTGAGTTCAGTTTGATCTCAATATTCTCGACATATCGATACTTTTTTTTTGTTGATTTTCAGAAAACTGAAAATGACATAGGAGAAGGCACTCTTCAGTGCTGGATGAATGTCAGCGGGCCAGAGCTACGACGCTCAAAAACGCAAAAGCCAGTTCTCACCCTTGACGAGCTAATCGACTCTCTCAACGAATATCCAATAAAATCGTAGGCGAAACCGTTGTCCATTCTGAAAATGTCAATTGGTTACTCCCGCCTCCTTTACAGGTACATGCTGCCATTCAAATTGTACTATTCGTCCCTGCAAGAAAAGGTCTTTTGGGGTGCGGAAGAAATTTTGGAATCACGGACTTCTGTTGTCCCTTTCGACTTAGGAGTATTGCCAGCTATCTTTCGAACCGGCTATGCGTTAGTGGATTACGACGTATGATTGATATCTGGGACAGTAAATATAAAACCGATAAGAACCATTTTTATTTTCAGATCTTTCATGTTGATCTAGATGCTGCCGAGCGAGAATTCAGTGCAGCGCATGATCTAGTACTGAAGATGATTGAATCCCAAAGGATAAATTCTTCAGTGGGATTGGCGATCGCTAATAATTTAGAAGAGCTAAACTTTAGACACATTGATTATGACAAGTTCCAAGAGTCGAAAGGTCATTTTAATAACGCTCTAAGTTTGATTGAAGAGCATGGGTTAACGAGCGGGCTCGTGGGGCAACTATTTTACAACGGTTGGCGAATGATAGAACCACTTTTGGATATGTCCCGGGCAGATGATTATGCATCTGAAGAATGGTTTCCGAAGCATTACGCAGTTTTCAAAGAACTGATGTAACATTTCAACCCAACCGATCATTTCCCTCCACCAAAGTCAGTCTCATATATATATATATATATATATATTTTCTCTAGAAATGCTGTTGTCACGCGAGGCGGATGGATAACTGAGTACGACGACGGTCCAAAAGAAAATGTGCCACGTTCAAACTTTCATAACGTGGTGTACCGTCAAAAACTGACATTGGACGTACCCATCGGGTGTGTGTGTGTTCAATGTCGATGTTTTCTTCCAACGAATTCTTTCAATATCAAAATTTGTTGGTCTGCCATGTTTGCTTGTTTGAACGCTGCAGATATTCCCTTGGGCTACTCATTCTAAGGCCATAACTTATTTCAGAAAGCAAGAATACTTACATCAACTTCTGCAGTGCTGCCAGGATTCGCATTTTAGTCCTACGAGGTTGAAAATTGATCAAGCCCTTGAAGCTCTCAATGCTCTGACTAAACTACATGTTGTAGGCATCGGATTTAAAGCTTTTGAGTTCATGCGTTGACTTGAATGATATTTCTCCGTTCTATTCCAGTTGATGACTGACACATTCACCGATTACGAAGCCTACGCGTGCGTATTTCTGCATTAGCAATTTGAGGAAAAAAGCCGCTCTAATTACGCCATTTCCATCTCCAGCACCGGATGCATTCAGTTGGTTCGGACGTAAGTATTCATCAAATGACATTCGCATGACTGACTCACAGATAGAACAAATTTCAGCATTTTAGCTTCAATCAGATCATCGGCGAAATCATATACTGCAGAGTATTTCTGGGAAAAGGAGACAAGAGAGGCGCTTGTTCCGGCGGAGAAAAGTGCAACCCACGTGGTAGATGTCTCTTGATTTTCAGTTTAATCAATTTCAATTAACCCGTGACTCCAAATCACAGCTGCGTCTGGTCCACGAAACTGGTCGTGTAGCTCACGCCGTCAAGAGATTACTGGAAATATTTTACGAAAAAGGATTCGTCAAACTGTCAAATATGTTAGAAATAGCACTATCCGATTTGCAATTAGCTATGCTGGATGAGGACTACAAGAAGAATATTGTATTCAAAGAGCGAGCTGCACGAGTTCTGACATTGGTCTTGAGAGAAGTCGAAGGACTAACCGATCACGATCGCTTCGCCTGGGAAGCCAGACTGGAGGCCATTGACTTATTACTGGCCTTTATTAACCGTTCAGAAAAGTGAGTGGTGTTCATATATTACCCTCGGTTTCTTGTGATTCCCGAAAACATTCCTTGTTAGTACTGCTCCGCCGGGATTCAACAAACGGAAAGGCACGCTGCTCTTGGACCACAATATGGATTATAGTGACGTGGTTCCACCTACGCCAGTAACAGAGAGAAGCTTTCCATCGACTTTGCCAGCAGACTCCATGGAAGAGGCCATTGTGCTTGATGTAGCTTGGCGTGGGGGAAATAACGAAGCCATGTCCAGTGTAGCTGGTTCTTCAGCTGCTGGATCTAGAAGTGGAATCGCTTCAGCTGGTAGAGCAAGACCAGTTCACGATCCAAATAGATCCGCAGAAATATTGAGAGGCGCAGATGAATATGCGCAACCAAGACCAACCGTAGTTCGAATGTCTTACGATGATGTTCTATCCGACGGTGATCTTGCCATCGTCCATTTGGTAGATCTGAAATCCAGACCACAACTTGGAGACGAATCTGAAACGTAAGTGTTGAACCGTTGAGTCATCCAAAAAGCATTCCAGACCAACTGACAGTGTCTTTCAATCAGATGGGGAGTAAAGCTGCGAGAACGCATGCAGACCAAATGTAACGAGCATCAGTCTTGCGTCACTGCTGCCATGCAACTGATTAAATACGAATACATTTACGATATGCTGAAATCGCCAAGAATGTTGTTCGAATTCGTCCCAGCCAGTTTAGTTTATGGCATCATGATGCAACCGCCAGATTCACCGAGATGTCATATCCAAATTCGATTCGATTCGGTGCAACTGATAGTTGCAAATCGACCAGTCAATTCGGCGTTGTACACTGCGGACGAGATTAATGCGCATGCAAACACTTGGTGAGTTCCGGAGGATGGCATCAGTTGGGAATAATTTATCGAAAATTTAATTTTTATTCCATTGGGCTTGTAGTCACGATATCCTGAATGGAACGCAAGAAAGTATTAAAAGATTGTACTATGCTTCCCAGACATTCATTGAAATAACGGAAGTGGTCATTACTGAAATGTTAGGAGGGAAAAGTACTCCGAAAGTTGCGTTCCAAAAGCTCTTGAAGCAAGAACGAGCAATCTTTTACAAGCAAATCAAGATGAATTTCGAGGCCACTGAAAAAATAGATCAACGTCTGGATACGGCAAAAGAGAATAAAGGGGCGTACATGAGAGCGCTAAGAGAGCAAATAGCCGAGCAGAACAAAGGCAAAGCTAGAGCTATCTCCACAACGTCCACATCTAGCATCAGAGATCTGAATTGGACTCAACGGGGGGAAGTTGACCTCCTGGATCGTGAAATCGAGAATGCTAGTGCAGCGTTGAGTGGTTTCTTGAGCTTTCGCAACAAGCGGATTAAAAGCTACGTGTACATGGTCCAGCTTCTGGAAACAGAGATGAAAACGGTGGGCAACTTCTTTATGGATGAACAGCGAGAGGAACGAGTTCTTGCGAATACCATCAAAAGCGTTCAGCTTAGTTATGACTCCAAACGAACATCAATTCCAAATTGGCAGGAGGTGAACCTCTACAAACACTTCTTGAATCTAATGAGCTCTTCCAGCCTGGAAAACGCTGTCGCAGAGGCTAAAGCTGTTCATGCTGATCTGACCAAAATCATTGAAGCGGATACCGCTTCTTTGGTTTCGGATACAAATTTGGCCAAATGGATCATAGATCAACTGTTGGTCTTTCTGCATAATGCTACCCAAAAAGGAAACGAGTCTGTTCTAGAATCTTTCAAAAAAGAAATAGAGCAACTCAGGTAAGAAGATTTGTTAATTGTATCGCTCGAAGCATAAACCAATCATCCTCCGCGCACCATTCAGAACCATTGTGGCAAGCGAAGCGGATATTCAACATCTTCGGGAATCACTCGGACGAAAGTACGATTTAACAGTTGCATGGCAGCATACAGGCAGATTTATGCAACTCACGGCGGCATTCACATTTCAGAATCACAGAGGCGCGAAGTTTGATAAAATGCTTCAAGGAATTCGACGCCGGTGATCATTCAACAGCTCAGGAATTGAGGCGATCTCTAAGTATTATGAGTTTTATGCATGAAGTTGGTGTCGGAAGAGTCGATGACGGCGACGCCAACCATTCTGATAGTAACTCTTCGTATCCAGAGAGAACTGAAGCTAGAGGTTTATATACCAATCAGGAAGCCTTTGCGGACCCTCCCTTATTAAATCCTGTCGGCTCATCAGAAAACTCTGAATTTCCTGGTTTCTCAGAGGGAACGGTTAATGATAATGCTAGCGAGGAAACGATGCAAGATGGACTAGGGCCTCAAATAGATGAAGCAACGTACACCTCCGCTCCATTTCTATACCCCATCGTTTAACAGCAGCGACTCATACAAAACTGCCATCTCAGGCAGAGGAAATGAGCGAGACGGGCGCGAAACCTAAGAACCGACTTACTAAATGTCAAATTTTTCAATTATCTATTCAATTATGCGCCAATTAATTAACTTTCTGTGAGTCAAATCGACAAACAAGTTGGGAAGTGACATTAGATCGTTTTGCCAAATGTCGATTTGTTGGTCGATATGACTTAACATCTATTCTATTCAAATCAATTATATAATTATCCTCAACCATAATATTCCACTAAACAGCAATAATATCCTTAATAAAGTTTCGATTATTTCACTCCAGAACCTTTCTTTCAATCCTTTCAAACTACAAAACAAAACTTGTCTTTCAATTGCCATCTCTAATGTGATAAAAATGTAATAAATCTGAAGATTATCATAAATAATATGTATATATACATATATATTATTCCAGTAGATGGAGCGGCTATTACCAATATTGGACGAAATTTGGTTTAATGAATCGAATTGAATCGCAAATGGTGCCACAAGAAATTCACCTGAGATTCAAAGCGATGAGGACCTATTTGCGTGGCCGATGCGATCTCGTTCTTTCAGCTGATGAGACTAATGAGACTATGAAATGGAGACGGTCGGATCAGCTTTGACTCAATTTCACCAGGTGGGGCGAAAAATCGAAAAAAAACTCAAAAATAATTCGAATTCGTTTTATTTTAAATGCGATTTTATTCAGAAAAATAATTCCAAAAAGCACCTAATTCCTCATTTCAATTTGGTTGCCATAGCCTACGCAGTGCTCCCCCATTCTTCGGATGTTCAACGGGGATCCAACCAAATATATAATTCATTCAGAACTCATTCGTTGATTTTCATTATTTTGTCGTTTCAAACAGAAACTGTCCACCGCACCATTTCATTACTACACACAGATATCAAACCGGCTCGCTCCGTTTCGGCAATTCGCCAATCATCTGGAATCCTTTCTCGCATCTGAATCGCAGCGCATAAGCACACACTCACACACACACACACACACACATACAAACACACATGAAAATCCTCTGGAGAGGATCAGTGATGAACGCGGCACTCTTGAAAGAAGAAAATCAAAGTGTAATGGATTGATTGACGTCGAGCGAGGTGAGGAAATGTGGTTCTCGCATTGAAATTTGGTAAACACCAAAAATCATTGAATTCGGTACGGAAAATTACGATGGAAATGTTTCTAATTAAACATTCCTGAAATTCCGAACTGATTCGATCCAAAACCGATAAAATCAATGTGAAAAAATACGATTCAGGCGTCTGTGGACAGTTCCGGTGCTGTTTCGAATGCAATACCGTCGAGCGATGTGCTCGATGCGATGTGCATGAATATTATCAATATGAAAATCAGAATATCTTTGAGCGATCGAATGCCGCGCGCGCCATTTTTCCCATTTTCGTTTGATTTTTACGATTTCGGGCGAAGCCGACGGGACGGACACAGACTCGCATCAATCACAGGCAAGCCTGATTACTTTTTAAATAGTTTATTGCTCAAAGATATCTTCGAAGACATCAAAAAATACAGAATGAAACGAATCTGGGATGAGAATGGAAACAAAACGAACGAAATTACGGACGAGGACGACGACGGTGACGACGATGAACCACGGTGATATGAAGACATCGTTCTATTTCTCAAAGGCACAAATACCATAAACGTGATACGAATTATAATTGGAAGTTTGATGCACACATCATGTATGACAGCGAGTATGTTTTCGATATCGTCTGTAATGTGAATGCGTTTACTGGATATGTGTCATGACATGTCATGTGTTTTACATGCGTGCACATATGAGCATTGGCGAATGCTTTCAAAAAGTGATTCAAACCGAGAAAATGAATACATTTTCAAAATAGCACGAGACCGACAATCCATTTTACACTGTCAGTTGGGTTTATCGGTATGTGTGCATGTTTGTGTTTGTGTGTGTGTGTGTGTATGTGTGTATGTTCATGTTTGCTCAAAACAACATATTCTAATTTCTAAGCTCGCTTACAATTTGATGTTGTTCTGTTGTGCACATCGGCATTGACATCGAACGTAAAGACAATATAAACGCAATAAGCAATTCAACTTAAAAATCCCCATGAGAAATTTTTATTTGCCGAAATGGGAGCTTCGCTGCCATAGAAAATCATGAGCAAGGGCAACGCAGCTCTTGAGTGTTGAGCGATGAGAGACCGTACCCAGCAATTTTGTTGGCAAAATGTGCCGAAGAAACAGCAGCAAAGGAAAATAAATGCGAAATATTTTTATTTCAATTTCAATTTGATTCTGGTCCAGACGATTGTATCGGTCTTGTGCGCTAGAGCAGCAATACACCGTCAAGGGTATTGATACATCTTACAGTTACATGTTACTTGCGTAACACATCCCACTTGCTCAATCGAAATAGGAATACCTTCAGACAGGAGCGCTGTCAATGATTAGAAATGGATTCTCGTTGTCGTTCGTCTGTGCGGGGTGTGTGTGAGTGTGTGGAGTGCGTAGCATTCAATTCGTTGTCGAATATGTTGAAGGTTGGTTTATTGTCAATTTACATGCACGAATCATAATCATAGCCAATGCATATTCTCATCGTGGCACATGATGCCGAACCGTACAATATATTTAATTTCCAGCATGCCCATTCCATTCATTGCACATTCAATCACAATTGAAACGATACGAGACCAACGAACAACCGGACGAAGACGGATTCAACGACGACTTGAGCGTAAAAAGGAATAATAATAATGAAAGAAAACAATGGAAATAAGTGAGCAATCTCCTTTTCAGTCATATTCACATATGGGGTCTTCCTTTGTCTGTATCGCATCCAGTGATTGAATAACATATTTAGGAGTAAAAACTCGATGACCCTTATCGAGTTCAACTTTCATATAAAATCATATTCCGTACACGTTTAGACGGTGGTATGCGCCTCTAGGTGTTTTTGCTTATTATCATATTCATATTCAGCCGCTGAATGCCGCATGGAAACGATGGATTCGATTGGATGGATGGCGGAGGAAAACAAGTCGAAACAAAATGCAGTAAACAAATCCGAATGTTAATATCAACAATAATCTCTTGCTTCTCTCTCTTTCTGTTCAGCTCTATCCCTCTCGTTCATCATTGAAAATAAACATTGGCCCGCTGATGCATAACAAATGACGCATCCACATTGATTTAGGCATTCATCTGTTTTGTTTGTATTTATTGTTCGGAACATCTTCAGCAATTGCATCGCCGTCGTTGATTCTTTTTCTTCTCGCTTTTTCTTTCCGTTTTCCGAAAAAAATAATAATAATAATAATAACAGTTCACGATCAAATCTGAATCCGAAAAATCGAGCCCAGACTCCACCATAAACAACGCAACACTCCTAGAAATTTAATACAATGCAATTTTTCCATCCTCGTCGTTGGTGTCTTCGTCGCCGGTGTCGTCATCTCCGTCGGTGGATTTTTCTGTTGTTGTTTTTCCTTTGTTGACGTTTTGTTTTGTTTTCATTTCATTTCAGCAAGCAATTCGTTTGTTCAATGGCGGGATGTGCTGAAGAAACAACAACTGGAATACATTTATTTGCTAATAAATGTTATTGCTTGTTCTTAATTTTTATAGTTCCAGTTATTGTCTATTTCAGACGAATGGGAATAAAAATAAATATTCGAATATCGAGCGAGAGGGAATTTCCCTCAGGGAAAACAATGTGTGGCAGACGGGCAAACTGGCAGGAAATCTTCTTGCAGATTTCCGTCGTCTTCGTATTTCTTTCGGATAATTTTCCGTTAATTTTTCTCGTTGTTTTTCCAAAAGAATTCCAATCGGTCGCTCGTCATGCGTATGATTATCATTTCGCTAAATCTCACAAAACGTTCGCACACTGGGCGCGCGTGTTAGTCTGTTCGTTTGCCTGTATTTACCCAACTTTTAACACAAGAAATAAGGCAAACAAATGAATTTTCACATCTTTTCATATGAGTTTGACGTAGGCCTTAAATATTATAAATCATATGAGACACAATTATAATAATTTTATTACATGAACGAGATTTCCTCCCACACACTCGCAACCGAATCGCGCTCGCTCACACTGCTCACTCGGGTAGAGATACCCAAACCCATCAGGGCGAATGACGACTGCGATGACGAAAATGGAAAACGAAGACGACGATAATATGCGAACACATATGAATAACGTTATGAGCGGCGTTTGAAAATGTATTCATGTACATTTTGCCATCTGTGAGTTTTTCAAATCTATCTTATTTAGAAGTTAAATATCACATACGCGCCTCACACTCGAACACATGAAACCCCACTTTGTGCCTAACTGCCTTCCTACATGTCAGCCAGCCCGGCTGCCAGTCAGCATGTTGGGCTAACAGAAATTCAAATTCGATAGTTAATTCGATATTTGCATTCAAATCAAATTTAAGTACCAGTATTATTGGAACGACACAGGCAGCGTCGAGTCGAGCCAAGCCGAGCCGAGCCGATCCAGGCCGACATCGAAATATTGACAATTCGAACAATTCACACGAAATAATTTCAGCATGACTTTGGAAATCATTAATTTTTCAATAAACATTTCGCATTTCGGCATGTCTCTGTTGGTATGGAGATTTGTCGGCTCGTTGGCTATTCCCATTGGCATTCGTACTGGCTGAATGCCATCGAAATTAACGGTGTTTGCGGAATGTTGCGAGAGAAAAAAAAGAGCGAAAAACACATGCGGTTTGAAAAAACACCAAAACGAAATTGATGGCAACGCGTCACCCAAGCATCTAGGAATGTGTTCATTGCCGCACTGAATGATCAAAAGACATCATTCAATGGGGAAATTATCGATTCCGCTCACGAATGGCATTAGCCGCCATATAATTCCGATGCAAAATTCAAATGTAATAAAATTTGAAATATAAAAATGCTCATCCGAAATTCGATAAATGCGGATGATCAATGCAATCATCAAAAGCGATATAAAAATGTATTTTTCATTTTTATTTCGAGAACGGCGTGTCTGCGCTGGCTCTTATCGGTAAGTCACCCGAATGGTGGTGCCGATGTTGATGTATGCTGTGTGCGCTGCACTTTGACGAACCAATATTTTCGTATGGAAAACATCGAAAATGGAATTACGGTGTTGCTCAAACAATGGAAACATCTTGAGAATTTCAACTACAATCGAGCCAACAACATCGATGGCAAAACAGCCGCTTGTAGTTTCAATGAATGCACACCCGCCCGCAAACATTGCAATTTGAACAAGTTTCAAAATGAAAGGTGGCAGTTTTTCAATTGGATTGAAAACGAAATATATTTTCCCGGAAAATGGTTTTATTTGATTTGTGCGCTTGTTTGTTTATGAGGGGCCTGCATTGTGGCCTCGACCATACACAGTCGTTCGTCGTACGGTCCATTCGGATTGTGTTTATTTCAATGCAACTCTTAGTGATATTACGTCATTGAGTTATTCGCCTTCAAATCATAATAGACATCCCGACCCAACCTAGTCATGGTTTTATTCCAAAAGCAGCCCAATTCATGCCATCCACATTCACGACCAGAATTTTCAACAGCAACCGACCGGGGCACACCGAAACGTGCACATGCAGAGCGAGAGAATGAGATTTTCCATACTGAAATCGCCACACATACACATACACACACACACATACACATACACATACACATACACATACACATACACATACACACATACACATACACATACACACACACACACACACACACACACACACACACAC
>JANSTV010019559.1:0-16204 GCA_027564135.1 Lestremia cinerea
TTTGTTGTTGCCCATTTTGCTCTTCACAAAACAATAATAACATTATTGTTTAGCACACTGCCTGAACTTGACGACGAAAATGACGACGCACATTAGCTTTGGGGAGGGACTTGCTTGCTTCTCGTCTTTTTTTCCACCGTTGTTGTTGTCTGAAATTGATATATGTTTTTCGCAAGTTTGCACGGTGCCATTGTTCAAGCTTCCTGAAACTTTCACCAGTCGTGAATTCTCATCTTAACCATTTGTTTATTATTCAATTATTGTTTTAATTGTTTTCCAAGAAATTCACCAATGCCGTCGACACCGTTGTACGCCCCCAATCATCCTACCTTCCAAATGAAGTGATTGAAGAAGAGCTCTTCTTCAACCACTTTCTTTTCTTTCATTCCATTCAATTTACTTTCGGAAAGTGCTGTTGATGTCTTGATGGATTTTCGCTGAGCAAAGCTTTTCCACATGTTCCACCTTTGGATGGAGGCGAAAATGTCAGAAAATCGGCAAAGCAACAAGTAATCATGAGTTATGAGAACTAATAACAGTTAACGGTAATAAAAAATGAATAATGACTTTAATTAGAAACGAGGGCTTATACGGTTGTTGTCGATTTTTTTCTTTCTCGTCTTTCTGCTGTGTGTGTATGCTGTGTGTGGTGTGTGTGTGTGTGAGTGAGGGTATTGTGTAAATTACGGCGAAGACACGTTATTATTACTTCCTCCGTAGCTTAGCTCGGCACGTTTTAGACCAGCAAATAATGAAAATGATTTGTTTCGGCTTTTGCGAATCCGGAAAGGAATCGAAACACCGTCCAAACTCGATTATCCGCTGGGCACGTTATCCAAAACCGGAATAACAAGTTTCCGTTGAAGCCAAAGTGAAACCTGATCATGATGGATACATTGGTCAAAATGAAAAAACTTCCGTTATTTTCTCATTTTCCCGTAAGAATTTAATTTCAAACCAAACTAATCACTTTAGAGGCAATTCTCGCCTCCGAAATTATCCGAAAAAAACGCCATCAACACTCCATCGAGCCTCTACTGTGGAAAGGTGTGAACGGCATTCTGAAAAGAAAACGCCTCGACGCTCTTGTACATTGTCCAAATAGAATTGCAAAACGAACGCTGACCATTTGGGAAAAGCATTTTCACGGTGAATTGCATTTCAAATATCGAAATAGGAAACGGTAATGACGAAGGCCTTCAAGGACGATTACAACTTTGATGTGCGATACGGAATGCTAGTGTTGTTGTTGTTTCGAGGTTTTACCTTCCGGCCGGACGCACGAAAGAAACAAATTGTTGAACGGAATATAACGGAATTCCCCGAATGCAATACGTTTTGTTCAATTTGTCTAAGCTGCCAAGTCGTCCTGTGACGGAAGAATGTCGCCTCCTATTGCATCGACCGAACAAATATCCATTTTATTTCTTGAAAAATTCCGCAAAACTGAAGAGCATTTGGTGAAATGAAAACGAACAGGTGGCATCCAAAATGCGGATGAAATGAAGCAACTAAAGTCGAATGCCATCGTTTTCAAAATGGTTTGCCATCAACATTTCTTTTTTTGCTTTCGATCAGGTGAGAGGACATTTGATGTTACCTGAGTCCTCCTTGTTACCTCCACGGTATGTCAATGGGGACGACAACCCCTCCCTAACCCGCACCCCTCCATCAAAAGTACTCTGAATTTATTTAATTCAATATTCCGTTCATTTCATTACGAAGGATACTTCTTCCGTCAATTTCATTTGCGGTAGATTGCCCATTTCGCCAAAGACGATGCGAGAACCGGGCCCGGAAATGGTTTCACAGTCTTGTGTGTATCCGAATAAAATCCAGTTAACGGCACTTTATATTGGTTGACCGTGTTTTCGTTGCGAAACAATTCCCGGTCAGTGCTGTGCTTTCGTTTCGTTTTGTAATTGCATAATAATCATAACAATAATAATAAATGAAGAAAGAAGAGGAAAAGCCAAACAAATGGAAGGAAAAACACGATGAACAGAAAGCGACGATGTAACAACGAAAATTATCAATCCCCGCAGAATAAAAACAATGCAAACAGGCTCGCATGTTCTCATTTCGTTTGAAACGCATCGTCCAGACCGCACACCATTGCTTTGAATGGAATCAACCGGCAACGTCAACACGACGAAGTCGAAACGAATAGAAATTCGCAGGAGTTTTAAAAAAAAAAAAATCGTCGTCATTTCATTCTTATTGTGTTCGCCGTTGGCAACCAAACAGACAACATCATTGATGTTACCCAACATCAATTGACAATGATCCTCGTCCGGCAGCCATTGTTGCTTGTACTTTTCGATTATTGTTGTCTTTTATTCGCCCTTTTTCCAATTCACTTTTGCTCGTTTCGTTGTCAAAGTGAAACGATTGTTTTTAATATTCTTGTCGGTTTGTATCCACCAGCATTTCGTCGTCGATATTTTCTGCTATGCTGTCATTATTGCTATTCAGCTGTTGCTAATGTAACTGGCTTCTTGACTTGACGTAGGTTTGAAAAGGAGGGAGGTACTGAGAGAGAGATAGAAAATGCCGCAGAATGGATCCAAATGGACATGATGACACCGACAAAATCGTTGCGCATTAAACATTGAACATTCATCAAGACCGAAATGAATAAATTTTTCGCCAGACAATGCTTGAATAATGACTCAAGTCATCATAAATACTTTAAGAATGGCAAATTTTCCCTTCAATTAACTGATTCGCAGAAGTGAAATGAATTTTTTTTTTTGGAATTTTTCGGCCTCTGAATTGATTTGCTGATGAGAACGATAAGGTCGGATGACAAGAGCAATGTTGAGGAACGTATAATTGGATGGTAATAAACATTCTGGTCGACGAAACAAATCGATCGGAGCCATTTCACGATGAACCACACGCCAAATGGGAAATAAGACAGAGAATGGTTTTTTTTTAACGGAAAAATTGCTCCCTCACCGACCGATGTGTGTCGTCAATGTGTGTGTTTGTGTGGTGATGAGAGGAAGATGAGGTGGGAAGAGGAGAGGAGAAAAGGAGGGGGGAATCGAAGAGTAGGAGAGGAGACTAGGGTGGAGGCGAGTACCAAGTAGCTGAGCATAATTTGGATACATAAACCCAATCATGAAGTTCAATTGGATTTCTCGTCTTCAGCATTCGCCTTAGCATTTTCCATCGGTCTCTTCTCAGACAACGACATCCATTTCTGCTAAGCTTATTGTCGTTATTCGGTTGCGAATATTGAATTAGACAATGCCAATGGAACATGTTATGTGAATTGATGTGCTGTGTTTGCTGATGTTCATCCAGCAAGCAGCCAATCAACCAACCGAACCGTACAAAAGCATCCATTCTCTCATCTACCATCGCCATCCTCCCCTCCCCATTCTCCGATCGTCCCCTCGGATGATATTCAACTGATGTCATTTTCGTTCGAAAACATAGGAATTCATCATTTTGAAAGTGAATTTCGATGGATCTCTGACGAATTAATCCTTCGCATGGGCCCGTTCGATTGAGGTGACTCGACGAAGGGATCGATGAAAAGTGAACAGTTCTCTTCGTTTTTTTTTCACCCTTCTCACAATCGTGCGTTGAGACGATTAACAGTAAAGCGATTGAAGTGAACCGCATGCATGTGGCCCCCGGTGAAATCCCTTCCGGGGCGATGCGACCTCCATTGTTTCGCTGTCATCGCTGGTATTTCAAATTGCACGATGTTGAAATCATCGAAACGGCATTATGCTTGTTAGCGCTCGTCAGTCGATTCATCCTGACTCGCGTTCGCCGGTTACACAACCAGTGAGAGACGCCAACATAAACAAGTCGCATGATATTGCTCCAGTTCTGGGAATCTTCGTCTACTTCTTCGTCTTCGTTTTGTTTCTTAATCTTCAAATCTGTTTTCACTTATGGCTTCCTTTCGTTTCCTTTTGCCGTTCTTCTCCCTTGTTTTCCATTTTTCAGTTTTATTTTCATTTTTATTTATTTGACTTCGTGCATCGTCGGATGGAGTTCGTTGTAAATCGTCGTCCGTTGATTATATTCGTTTCTTTTCGTTTGGATCAGTTCGGTTTCGGATACGGTTGAGTGTGTTTGATGAAACTATTGTTGGTTGATACGACGCTGGTTGTGCTTTCAAAATTTATAAGCTTTTCTCGTTTCGTAACTCACACTCGAACACACGCACACACACACATCCAAGGCGAGAGAGAGAGAGATGCCACCGTTTTCGGCACCAAACTCGACTCGATGCTACAGTTTTTCTTCATTTTCCTTCCATCTCCAGTTGCCGTCGCATTCAAAACGTTGTTTGTCGTTGTTTTGTCGCCGATTCCATGAACAGTTTCGATTCCCGGCTTGCGTTCATGCCGCTGCTTCCGTTACCGTCGCTGTGCTGACCGCTTGTGCAGTATGCGAACGGAGCGCATACGGCGGCGTATGTTCTCCATGTCGACATTATCGCACCCGCTATCGCAATGGCAAGCCGGCAACAGCAACAAGAATGCCAAAGTTATATATGTAAGTTTGATTTGTTCAAGTCTGTTAAATATTCAAGAGAATGGCACAAATCGGTGTTGCTACTGCCAGCGCGCGACCGTCTCTTCATGCCCCCATCTCCATCGCCCAACTCGTGCTTCAACTACGGTAACTGCTCTGTTTGTGTTCGCTACTATTTTATATCCTCCATCAAGTTGAATAAGTTTTTGTTTGTTAAATTACATTTTTCATGTCCCATTCTTCATTTTTGTCGAGCCAGCGGAGCATGTCGAGCGTTTCTGCATCTTCTTCGTTTCGAGTTGGTCCTTTGCTTCTTCCTCCTCTTCTTCTTCTTCTTCGTCATATTACCGTTTTCTCGATTCGAACTAACGAGCATCGGATTGTAAATAATAAGTATGTTTTAAGTGACAATGAGTTGTTGTTGTTGTTTGCCGGGAGAGAATTGGGACGAGGTACCTCTTTGACGGATGACGGATGCCGTTGAATCGACGATGCCAAGGCACAGCAAAGTTTTTCCAGATTCGAAATTTGAGACAATTTTTCCTCGGTTTTTTTTGTCACTCGTTTTCTTGTGAAGCGCCTGCCTCCGTCAAAGTGCTCTTTTCCATTTTCAACTTGAAATTTACGACGTGTCATTGAAAGGTTTTATCGTTTTGCGAATGGCACGACTGGAATCATCGCCGGAAAAATGGATTATCTGAACTGAACGTCAATAACGGGAGAAACGTAATTAATCTTTCCCATTTGTTTTGGACGATGCAAATACCCTTATTCTCATTTGATTTTTTCCGCCTGTAATTCATTGTTGATTTTGATTTTTCAATTCCATTTTGAATTCTTGAACGTATTTAATTAATGTGTTTTTTCGGATGAACGGGTCGGGCTGTGTGTTGTAAATGGGCTCCGGTTTCATTTTCTTGCGAAGAAAAAACTTTGCCCAAAGACAAACAAGTTGGACGATGGAGGGGGGAATAGGGGGGGACTGGGCGATGGAGGAGGAGGGTGTTGACGAGGTGCAGATAAAATGGATGGGAATTAGATAAGCTCAGCAAACAATAGCTGTGAAATGAGACGGATGCGATTGCATGAAGGTGATCGACTGATAAGGTTTATTAGTGTTTGACGCGAGGTCTACGAAGTGTGGGGGTGGCAGTCCGCCAGTCAGCTCAAATATTTGCGTAATTCATGTTTAATCGATGCTACTTGTTCGATTCGATTGAATCGAATGAAATGGAAATCGGTGGTGATGAGCATTGAGAGAATAAGCGAAAATGAATCAAATTTCGCGCTTGCTGATGAGCTCATAAAGCCGTGAATGCCGATCAACCGGGAGGGAGGGGGGAGGGGATGGAGGCGTTTCAACATCTCAAACATTTGCGATGAAACGAAATAATAATCTTTCCACAAACATTTTCCAAATGAGTTTTACTTCATTGATGAAATCAAAGCCAGTCGAGTGGCGAACCGATGCCAAAACGAAATGACGGAATAAAACGTACCGACGATAAATAAGCGAACGCTTTGATGATTGCATGAGCACGGGCGCACGAGAACGAATCGCAAAAAAAGGAGACGAAAGCAAGCGAAAAAAAAATGAAAGAAAAAAACACGAGAGAAAATACCGTCGATGGAACGCCAGGCAAACAAAACGGAACAGAGAAAAAAACGAGAAGAAAACAAGCGAAACGAAGTAAATGAAAGAATTCCGTCTTTCTGACATAAACAAATCAATCAATCGATTGGTTTTCGTATTTGCAGTGTTTTGTTGATCAGACTGGGTAAATAGCGCGGAGAGGACGGGAGCACCTTGGCTTCGGTTTGGAGTGAAGAAAAGGAAAATCGAAAGCAATGGGATGTTTTCTTTTCTTCTGTCTGATGTAATCATCTCTACGGTTGCGACACGGGACGTCAGCAGAAACAAGGGGGAGGATGAAGAAGAGTGCCGTTGAAGCAAAATGAAAACACCTTCAACGACTACGACTTGCGATTTTGCAGCGATTGTGAGGAGGATGGGAGCCCGCGCGCGCGACAACTTCATCGGGTAGAGTTGATAGTGGTATAGCGGCCGGGGGAGAGAGATGGGGCGATGGGGGGGCGGCATGATATAAACGAAGAAAAATCATGTGAAACAAATGAATGAGTAAACATTTTATAGAAAAGTGGTGCTCATCGACATGGCTTATCGCACGGAAAGAAATTCATTTTCGTTTTGTTTGCCGTTCGTTGCGATCGACATTCTCCTCGTCAATAACCATAATTCACATCATTTAATAATAAATTCTTGATGAATTTAAAGGAAAATCCAATTTGATATCTTCGTTTCCAACGAATAGTTTGGACTAGGTGCATTGGGCGGGAGAGGAATGATGAGGAGTTCGAGTTGACTTGATTGATATTGTGTTTGTGATTGTTGTTTGCTGTGAAGGAGGGATTGTGAGGGATGCTCTGTGCGATGGCAATCAGTGGAGCTGATATTGACGTCGGAGAACGACTAGTTATGGTCGCGGAATCCTTACATCGCATTAGGTCTGAAGACTCTCCTATTTGTTTCATCCTCTTTTCAAACCGTCGAATTAGGGGAGTTGTAGGATTCGTTCGAGTTTGACCGCCATCTTCAGAATTTTTCCGATTCTGTCGACCAAATGTGCATGAACTTATCCGAATTAGACCAAATGTGCTAGAATCTGTCCGAATTAGACCAAATGTGCTAGAATGTGTCCGAATTATACCAAATGTGCTCGACAATTTAGTCCGAATATGTCCGAATTATACCAAATGTGTTTGAATTTGTCCGAATACGTCCTAATTATACCAAATGTGTTTTGGTATTTCCGAATTTGTCCAATTTGTCCGAATTCGTCCAAATTCAATCAAATTCCCTCTGCTTGAACTGCCAATAGAAAGATTTGTTTTCAAAAGCACCCCCAGAGACGTTGATTGGGTCAACCGGACGCAAAGGAGTTCTATGTGATTGGATAACGAGTAATTGACGAACCGATTCCTACAATACAATTCCGATTCCAGAAAGTCGATTACCCTCATTCACAGAACTCATCTCAGCAGGGTTTGAGGCAAACCGTACACAAGCAAGCGTTCTCCTCCCTTCCTTCAATTCAAATTAATTTCATGGAAATTTCTCAAATTCCCCTGAATTCAATCAAAACTCAACCCAAATCGGATCCTTTGATCAATTTATCGAACTTTGATGGATTTCAATTGAATCGATTCGAATACACTGAAATTGCGTAACTTTTGCAGCTTCAACTCACCTGTATCAGTCTGGGTGGTATTTTGCGTGCGTTTTCAAAGCGAAACTCAACAATTTCAATTGAATCACAATACATTTTTGAATTTATTATCGAAAAGTCACTCAAATTTGCCAAATAACGAACCAATGAATATCGCCATTCTGTAATCGGTTTCGCAGAAAAAACGGGTGAAAATGAACGGGACAAAAAAGAGTAATAAAATCCTCTCGAATGATTATCGATCAATGTTTTTATTAATTGATTATGAATAATATAATAAATGTAATCTAACTGTACCTCCAATTGAAACAAGCCATTCAGGAAAGTAACATTCGACAAACGTATCGCTCGTCGTCGGTATCTCTGCTTCGTTTTCACATTTTTGAAAAAACCATTTTTTTTTTTCTCATTTTATTCAATTTTTAAGACAATTTTCATGTTTTAGTTTTTAATTGTTTTCATTTTGTTTAAATTTTTCGTAAATAATTTTCTGCAATTTCATTTTGAATGCAATCTATTGAATCGTTTATTCCGATGATGATGGACATTATGCGTTCGATTCATCAAATTCATTTCGAACTCGAAACGAATCGAATCGAAATCTGCTGGAAACGATTTTCAGTGCTCGTCCATTCACAATGCAATAAACGTATCCAACAAACGAATCCAAGTAAATACTGACTGATTTCTGACTTGAATAATTATTGTGCACTTGAACTAAATTGGAATTGAAAATTGAAAACAAACGAATGCAAACGAACGGGCGGAAAACGAAAGACTGCCAAGAAATTAAAAGGAAGGAAACAAATTTGATTTCGTTTCGGTTTTTTTGTTGCTTTCAAGTAGATCGCATTCGAACCGCGATGTGTATCGTGAATCCATGTACACAAAAGAGGAGAAAGAGATACAGAGAAAAGAGTGAAATTCTTGGAGGAATTTCCAAATGGATATTTCGTTTGCTTGCCGAGGCGCTTATTGTTATTAACGAAATGATGTAGTCATCCATTTTTTCAAATAAATTCCGACTCCATTCTCCAGTGAAAGCATGTTTTCTACGTTGTTTGTTTTATGGTGTTGTTGGGATTGGTGTGTGTGTGTGTTTTTTTTCGTCTCGAAAGAAAATGAAAGAAAAGCAAAGAAACTTTTAAAAGTATTTGATTTGATTATTATTGATGCTCCTAGGGTTTTGCTTGAACTGGATCACTGTGGGATGATGATTCTGGCCAAAGT
The DNA here is from genome assembly GCA_027564135.1 of Lestremia cinerea. Classification (NCBI taxonomy): domain Eukaryota; kingdom Metazoa; phylum Arthropoda; class Insecta; order Diptera; family Cecidomyiidae; genus Lestremia; species Lestremia cinerea. The sequence goes on from JANSTV010019559.1 coordinate 8,982, forward strand.
GAAGCTGAAATGAGTGAAAAGAAACAAACAACAAATTAGATTTTCGATTGTGGTTGATTTTTGATTAAATTGCTATCTTCTTTGTTTGATGCTTTTGTTAACGCGTGAGGCTTCTGCGGTAGCTTCAAATCGTAACAGTTTTGGACAGATTCGTTTTGCTGACTCGTTGAACAGTCTGCGTCAAGGTCATTGGCGATTCTGTTGACTTGCCCTCCTCCCCTCGCTCGATGTCAGTGAGCTGCAACCAATCTCCATGGGAAATCTATCAGAATGTATCCGCAAGATTCCGTTGAAAACTTCCTGTTCCAACCCTGATCCGCTCACAAGATAGAAGACTCTCTGTCGAACATGTTTATGGTCTCCGATGGTGCGTGCAGTAGCCGAAGACAGAACGAAACGCACACCAAGAGCGGGTAGGGGTATGCATTCGAAAGGCGACTGGAGCCAAGTTAGTAAACTTGCAAAATGATAAAAATCCGTCGAGAAAAGTTGAGCAAAGAAAAGAGGCGAAAAAAAGGAAGAGCCAACGAATGCAAGAGCATTTGTTTGCTATGAGACGCCACCCCGAATCGCATTCATCTCGACAAATGTATACTTGAACTACTTGCGAAACAATAATTTCTTGTTCAAGATCGCGATCGGCGGTGCTCGGATGATAACAGTCACTGCCAAAAGGGACGGTGACACATAGAGAGAGAGTGAAGAGAAGAGATGAAGACGATAGAAGAGAAAAAAACGGAAGAATTGAGACGAAAACAAGCGAAAATAAACCACTTGAATTGTTCGCCCTGGCAAATGGCTGACAAATAGACAGAGCACTTGAATGCTCCACGGTTCGGGAGGCGATGCTGTGCTGTGCTGTGATTCAGCTTGGCCCATGGGAACAATATTTGAACGACAACCGACACACCTAGACGGCCTTCAATGCCGTCAAACCGTATCTTCATCCGAAGAGATTCTTCCATAAATCATACTCTGGAGACGGCGAATGGCTTTCGAAATATGAAGTTAGTGCAGTATTTGGGCCTCAACGGGAATGGCATCGTTATGATGATTTCCAGTTTTGTTGTCATTTTTCCACAGCGTTGGTTCTTAGATAGACTGTGCTGTTGGGGGGAGGGGAGGGAGGGACCAACGGCCTTCCATTCACAATCGGTTATTGCGGTATCACACTTGAACATCGACCATTGCCTTGAGAGCAATCCACACACACATACACACTCACACTCACACACAGACCTTCATGTGGAATGGTGTGTGAATCATCGATTCCCATTCAACCGTTTCCCCGAGTAGATCTTTTCCACAAATGTATTACTTCTTATTGGATGCCCATTTCCCCATTCGACTACTCAATTCACAAAATAATCTCCGAATTTGATTCAATATTTTGTCATCATAATAAGTTCTGGTCACATTCACTGCGGCTCTCCGTATTCATCCCGAGGCCGGTCCATAATCGGGTCTCTCGCAAATCGTCTCGTTTACCAAATAAATATTAAGCAATTGTCAAAATGGCTATCCGACAAATTTACGAGCGTTCTCTCGCCCCAGCCACTGGGTATTATGTAAATCGCATTCCGACCAATTCCCATCGAATCGGATCCCCTTTCGACACAGTGTGGCTTTTTCGCATGTAATTAAAGCAATGTGTAATTTCTCAAACGAATTTCGCTCGAAACGAAAAATTCTCAACTGGAAAAGCCAAGACGATGCTTTGGGACTGGATAACTGGAGCGCAACTGACGTCATTACGTGCGGAAATGGCTCCTTGGCGGCTGAGTTGGCAGCGTGTCCGTAATCGAAATAGCGTTCGTCGGCAACTAGCCCCCTATTCCCCTTCGATGAATAATCGATGCACATCGTTTACCCAAAACGCTCCCTTATTTTCGATGAAAAAAATCGCCAATAATTGATGCGATTTGAATGAACTGTTTGTTTTAGTTTTGGACGCAAAAAATCGAGCCACAACAGCACCGATTCCGATGACTTTGTTGTTGTTGTTGTTCCTCTCTCGCAATTCGACGTTCATTTGCCGTTCATTTTTTCGGTGAAATGCGTTCGGTTTGTTGATTGCATTCAATTGATTTCGTGCGAGATTTTCAGCAATTTATCGCTGATTTATGTTTGAAATGATTCTGATCGGTCGACTGAAATTGCAATTTCGTTTATTTCTCTAGTTTTTTCTGCTCGTTTTCTACCGATTTTTTATTCGATTCGCGGGGATAATATGAATAATGAAAAGCTCGGCGAACGAGCAAAGTTTGGGCTTGGCGTGTTTTTTCCGTTCCCGGCTTTGAGTCTGGCTGCGTCTGGTGTCGCTCGCATACAATTTCCCGATGAAGTTTGAAACATCGCAGCACCGGAAAAACTGATGGAAAATGAGGCTCCTGCTTCCCGCCACACCGTCGAACAATGTTAATTCAAAAGTTTTCGGTTAAATGGCGTTCCGGCATACAATGGCGAAATTTCCAATTTTCAATGGGAAAATCTTGTGAAATGCATTTGAAAAGATCGCGTGCGCGCGCGTGTCTCAATGTGCAGAAATTGCAATCGTTCCACATCTCATTTCGATTTCGAGCAAAACTGAAAAATTTTTTCCAATGATTTATTGAGCGACCAGATCGAAAGAGGTTCATCATAATTTATTACGTTCGAGCATTTTTGCCCAAAAACTATAAGTTATTGTTTGACTGGCTTTCGATTGGATTTGGTGCTATCAATTCGCCTGGTGCGGATGACCGAGTGGACGGAAAGAGGAATGCTGGGCAACACAGCACGGGGTGCTGATCAAATTGCCAATTGGACAATCGCATCAGGCCGAAACACAAACACACACACCGTGGCCGTCACACAACCGTTAACTGCGATGATTGCATTTTATCGTTTTGACGTATTTGCACTGGGAATCGATTCCGGGTGCATTCAACGAAGCAAATATGAATGAATCCCTCATGGCATGCCAATGCTGATGTGGTCGATGAGTCAATGGAAACACACCATTGTCGTCTTGATGGCCATCGGAATCGCCTCTCAGCACGGCCTTCAACGGGAGGCAATACCGATATGGAATGAAATGAATCAAAGCAAATGGATTGTTCGACTAACATAATCTTCGAATGGTTTAACCATCAACGTTTAACTCGCATTACATGTCTCTCTGCGGGAAGTGGTGCGACACAATCGCATACGGCATCGAGATGAACAAGTCGACAAAGTCGAAGAGGGAGACAAAGCACCGAAGAACGAAGAGTAAAAAAGAAAAAAAAACGATAATAAAATTCGCAGAACATTTCAAAATGAAATTGACATTTCCGATGCAAACACAATGCGAGAGATTTGTATGAAATGGGATGACTTAATTTGAAATTACGCCAGAACGTAATTTTTATTCAAATGAAGATGGGAAAACACATTTTGAATGGTAAAAGAATGTCTCTTTGCGAAACAATAAATAGAGTGGAGAGGCTCAGTGTCGTCGGATGAATACCGACGGAGCGACGAGGAATGGCGCGACAATAATGATGACGACGCCGACGATGACTACAATGTCGACGTCGAACACCATGGGATGATCAACAAACGAACAAATTATAATTCGAACAATATAATGTCTTATATTGTAATCATGCAGTGCAATGGAATGAGCACACACCAAACACAACATACATCCATAAAATTATCCTAGTAATCACAGATTAACAATAAAACCCTTTCATTCAAGACAAACAAACCCATTTATTTAAGCGCTTTTATTCTATTTCCATGTTCGAGTTTGTTTAATGCCGTACAGTGGATCGGTACAAACAGACACACATACACACACGTACGCATCACATATAACATGCACAATCGACGGCAACAGCACTCACTGGCACATACCAGCACCAATGGTTGGGCATATCCAACAGCTGTACTGTACGACTTGTACCGAAAGCCAGAAGAAAATCAACTTTGCCTCAAACACAAGACACAATTCGGGCATTCGAGGGCGCCTCAACGATATGAACAATTTCAGGCCAAAGATATTATAATAAAAGTTGAAATGAAACCCACACGGAAGAATGATATGGCAAAGAAAAATTATTCATCTGTTGTGCAGTCGGAGCTTTGGAGCTTTGACAGTGTTGTGGTCCTGTCTGTTTCTCTGATTGTGTGTGTGTGTGGTTGAGTGTGCGTGTGTGTATGTGTGTATGTGTGTATGTGTGTAAGTGTGTATGTGTGTATGTGTGTGTATGTGTGTGTATGTATGTGTGTATGTGTGAATGTGTGTATGTGTGTATGTGTGTATGTGTATGTGTATGTGTGTGTGTATGTGTGTATGTGTGTATGTGTGTATGTGTGTGTGTGTGTGTGTGTGCGTACGAATGCGCCCGTGAGAGTGTGTTTGCATTGAACCAAGTGTTTGCCTCGAAGAATCAAACCACGTTATGGGTGCCTCGTTGGATTCTATCGACTTCTTCGTGCTTTTTTTCCCTTGTTCTTCAGCTGTTAGGTCGCTTTGTTCATGCTTGTTTTCATTCATCTTTTGATGTTGGAAAATTTAGTCGAAATGGGAAATATGGCTTTTTATCGTGCATTGGTGCACGTTGCCTGATTTCCGTTGGAGAATGTCGAATGTTAACAATTCCACTACCGCATTCACATTCGCAGAATCTAACGGTGGTTTTGCCCCAAACCAAATGTGTTTGAGTGTGAATGAGAAGTGGGCTCTGTGTGTGTGTTTGTGCGGGTGTGTTTCCTCACTGTGTGAAAGAAGAGGAAATGAAGAATCACCTTGTGATTATTCTCATGGTTCTTCAGTGGGTGACTTGGGTTTGATTGTTGCTATTTCGTTTTCTCATTTTCTTGTTTTACTTTTTCGTTTTACCGTTGGCTTGCATTTGAATTGACTGAAAACGAAGAAAAGTTTTTCTATGGGCTAAAATTCTTTTGGGTAAAACCGTTTTTCTTCTTCTTCTTCTTCTTCTTCTTCTTCTCACATTTGTCTTGTTTTGGTTTGATAAACCTCTTTTGGTTGAGATTCCAGCAGTTAATTAGAATATTCCGATATTTGCTGTGAAGAAACCATTGGAAAGGACGAGGATGATTAACAATTTTACTTGATTGCCCTGCGCCGCAATCAAAACGGCTGTTTGGGGTCTTGCGGTGGATGGTCTCTTGACACCCAGCCCAAAGCCAATAAGCTTCTCTCTGGGCGTTTCTGACACTTCTGCGTGGGCCTCCTCAGAGCCTACCACCAGCTGAGACGTCAACTTTGGAGCGAATGGGACGCTTGTTGACGATTGCCGGGTCGCCATCAAAAGCACAACAGCGAAGAAAACAAAAGAAAGATGGAAATAATGAAATGAAGGAAAATTTACTCACCAATGATAACAATTAACAGTACCGCACCAATAACACCCATAATAATCATCATTTTCATGTTGGCCCACCATTGTTTTCGCTTTAATTTGCCAGCTTGTTGTTCGAATTGCGATGCACCATGCTGTAAGGCATCGGCCCGTTGATCCAATTCCGTTAATTTTTGGTCACGTTCCAGTACTTTTTTAACGTTGACCTGCATTATGCCAACCACTTCATCGACTTGAGCTTGAGTTTGCTGAAGGCGTTTTTGTGCTGGTGTCGAGGCTTGCGTGGCACTAGGTGGAGGTGGTAATGTTGGAATACTGGGTTTTAATATTTGAGATATAGATAGATTGTTTATGGTTTTAATTTTTTTTCGTTTTTGTGTATTTTCGTTTCAAGCATCGCGTTTCGTCATGGTGGAGTTGGAAGCGGGACGGATATTGAGGTGTGCAAGTCAGTCAGTCAATTTCGGTATTCGATCATGATGGAAATGATGAAAAGATTATTGTTACGATTATTGAAATTGATTGATTGGGAGGAGGGGGAGGGGGAGGGGTATATGGATTGCTCCGGGATAATAGTGTGTGGGATGAAGGTCGTGACCAGCCCAGGCAGACACGCTGAAAGATACCAAAGTCGAAAGAAAAGCCCCGGCAATCGCTGAGAATCCTCTCGGATCCACCATTCTCCCCTGATTCCATCTCGCTCAGCATTACGACCCTCCCACCCACTCACCACCTCAAAACCATTCTCGGTTTCTCTCCACAATGGGCGATATTCCGATACAGCCAATCCAAGCGATTTCCATTCCCAAATGATGAATCGAAATGGAGGAAAGCAAAAGAAAAAGCCGGGCGAAAAATAACGAAAATCCCAAATAGACAACTTGATTGCCGGTAATCACAGGCAGATGGAAAAGAATGTAATTTGGAATAAAGCTTAATTTGCATTTAAGAGAATCAACGAGAATATCAATGAAACGTTTTCATCCATTTTCTAATTCGAGCACGTTTTTCATTTAGCACATCGATGGCTCGGTTTCGTCAAGTGATCTGAGTGTAGGCACGCGGAGGCGTATCTCTCTTTCGAAAACAATTAGAACGATTTCGGTGAGGATTCTCAAGGACGTTGTTTGCCGACATCTTCTTCGAATCGACGCATTGAATGGCCGTGAAACCATCAGGGGTTGACCTCGATCGAAAAGCTCTTCCGCCAAAAGAAAACCAATTTCAAAGTTATCAATGAGGACTCCATCAAATATCCATTCACACAAGAGACAACCATCAATGGCTAGAGTCTTTGATGGGCATTTGATGATTCGCCTCGGCATTCACTCGAAAGGATATCATCTTCGTCCGAATCCGATGAAATCAAAACCGAAAACCCCAAACCGAAACGCATGACACGCTGATGGCACAACGCTTGCGGTGGAAAATGAATGAAAATGTTGTTGGCAAAGCACGGAACGAAAATAATGGAAAATGCGGAAATGCTTGTCGTGTGCTTTTTTCCTCGCCCGTTTCGAGTTGAGCAGCGGCAACACATTTTTTTAATCTGTGTTAAATCGCAAATTGTACATAAATCAAAGTGAGAATAATACTATGTGACGACAAAGATGACGCTGCCACCATGCCATAGTCGTTTACTCCCCCCCGTTCCCCCTTCGGCTCTCGCGCGCCCTCTCTCGGTCTCATATGGTACACCTTCATTATGAATAACCCGGCCGGGGTTTGAGGAATGCCACACCAACAATTTCGGTCATTAAAATGAGCCAGAGAACTGGAAGACGCGACAACAAACACATCGCGTTCACATGGCGTTGTAACATCTTGCAACACACACACACGCCGTAGCACACGCCCCCCCCCCCCCCC
>JANSTV010019670.1:0-16197 GCA_027564135.1 Lestremia cinerea
GAAAGAAATTAAGAGATTTTCAAGAGCTGGGTTTGTTGTCGTTTCGCGATTGGAATGTCAGACAGACATTGCCGTTATTGTTGCATTCGGTCGGCGACGAGGAAATGAGGGATTTTCGCTTCGAAAATTTGGAATGGTTTTTTTCAAATTGAATCGCGTCGTTTGTGTTGGCTCAATCATGGGTTTGCGGGTCGCCCTCAAGGATGTTTGATCGATAATGGCTTTCGTATTGTGACGGTGAGTGCGTTGGAATGTTGAAAGTGAATTTCCACAACGAAAATGATAAAAAAAGTTAATTTCGATGACGTCGATGGTCAAGAGTTAGCCAAGGCGGAAGCGATCGTCGAGCAACTGGAGCGGGACATCAAAAAGGTATTTGCCATTACTGTGCTAAGGTTCAATCGAAGTAATCAAGCATTCGCTTTGTAGAAATGCTCCAAGAATCAAATTAAACTGAAATCATTGAAATACAATTTGAGTTCGTCGTTCCATTCGAGAATGAAAAGCGGCGATTCGCTGACGGAAAGTGTGATTCAAGGGAAGCTCAGTCGAGAAAGCCCAACCCAAGGCTTTGAGGTTGTAATCGAACCACCGGTTGAACCACGTCGATCCGTCGAAGCGAATCCAAATTGGCAGGACGGGTACACGAAGAAGCCTCGACGAGATCGGGTGCGATGGGAATCGAAATTGTTTCAGTACGGAAAGAAGTTTTCCACTAAATCGCTTGCGGAGCAGGCAGAGGAACTGATGGATGTGGTGAGTGACCGTCAATCGATATTCTTGGGGATAAGAGTTTTTGAACGGATTCTCTCGTGTAGGCAGCGCAAGAGTTCACCAATTGGATCAACGGGCTGAGTAGCGACGAGAAGAGCAATCTAAACAAGGAGATGATTAAAGAGCTCTTCTCCATCGGAATATCTCACCACACGTCAACTGCTTTGGAGTGCAAGCCAAAGCAACGTCCGGCCGTTTCTCATGAGATAGCCTTGTCCTTTGGACTGCCTGAAATGGCGATTGAAAAGAATGTTAAACGAATTCTGGCGCAAGATCGGGCGCAGAGGAGAAAACCGTCAAAGAACATCGCTTTTGGCCGGACTCTTCCACAGTATTTACGTCGACCTTCCGAACCGCACGATGAACAATCGCTGAAGCCTTTGCTGCCGGACGATATTCGGTCCGGGAAAGACCTTTTCGAGGGGATTTGTCATCTTCGGTAAGAATCACCTTGGAGGAATTTTGACTTTCGAGGCTCAATCTCATTGTCCACTTCCAGATCGACGAAGGCCCTTTTGGATTTTCTGGATGAGAGCCCACAATTGGAGAAACCGAAATATCTCATCGAATCGCAAGAGCTTCAAGAAAGCAAGACTCAAAGGATGACTAAAAAATTCCAAAATTCGATGAAAACATCAATAAAACGAACGAATCATTGAGACACTCCCTTACAATCAAAGCTATCAGCAGTTTTCTTGTCATTTTCATTTCGATTGCTTCAACGATTCAAAACAACTGGCGGTTACCAAGCGACTCCACCGAACAAGTCGCGATTCCACATTGCTTATTGAATAAACAAGCCCGTCAGTTGTTTTTTTTTCGGTTGGCGAAACCAAATCCTCGCTCAAGTGGTTTCGCCTGAAGTGCTGAAATTGCCAGAATGTTGCGAAGTTCATCGTTGCCGTTTCTTCCCGGGTGTGTGTTCGAGGTGAGTGTTACATCGGTGAGACTCGAGTACACAAGCTCATACTATTTCTCATTTCACAGAGGCCAAAGACGGGCCACCATTTGAGTCATCATTTCGAGAAAAAAAATGGCGTTCCAATTTTGCTCGGAAGTGATCGACCTTCAACTGGAATACCTCTTTATCCGACCACAGCCGGACCGAACGTTCCTTCCTGGTTGGCCAACGACCGTAAGGCAAGTATTTTCCTAATTTTCCGAGAAGAGACCAATTAAAATCGATCTCCTCACAATTCAGGTGCTTTGCTTCAACGCCTACTTCCAAGAATCGTTGCATGAAGTCTACAAAGCGCCATACCAAATTCGCCAAGTGAAAATCCTGTTTTATTTGGAAGACGGAACCATTCAAGTCAGTGAGCCACGCGTCGAGAACTCCGGCATATCCCAGGGATGCATCGTGTCACGCCAACGTGTTCCTCGGTCACCACCTCATCAATACAACGTCCTCACGGCGTTGGACCTCAACGTGAATCGAAAAATCAAGATTTTCGACCGAGTGTACCACATCACCGACTGCGACCATTTCACTCGTATGTTTCTGAATCGGTCGGGCATTTCGGTATCCGGCCCCGTGGACACGCCAATGTAAGTTTAACGGCGTTTCCGATTTTCGTATTTCATTCAATTGCATCCTCAATAGGGATCCGGGCCAAGAGATGCGCCGCCAGATGTCGGCCACCGTCCAGCCTAAAAGGCCAAAGACTCCCAGAGACGATGAAAGTGATAAACTGGGACAATTTCTCAAATACGATCGACACGTTCTGCGCTTCCAGGCGTATTGGGATGACCGCCAATCACTTCATGGGGACGTCAGAGCTCTGGTTTTGTTTTATTACCTAGCGGACGACACCATTCAAATCAATGAGGATATGCCAAAGAACTCTGGCCGCGACGCGTGCTCAACCTTCCTTCGTCGTCAAAAAGTGATAAAAGTATTGCAATTCAAACGTGGCTCTGCTCGGACTTCAATCGTCTTTTTTTAGGATTGGACTCCATTGCAGCCCTTGGGCCAGCAGACAAACCACACTGTTCTTAACGTGCTTGGCAACCACTGGCTGAAGAGTCGATACCTTCCGGACAATTCGGGCGTTGGGCGAAATAAACAAAATTTCTACAAGGTCTGCCAGCAGTTGAGAGGGAGCACATAGTTACCTTCGAGATAATATTTCATTGTCCCCGTGCAGGATAACGACTTGAAAATTGGAGCCAAATTGAATATCTTCGGCCGGGAAGTGGTCTTGACCGATTGCGATTCATTCACCCGGGACTTCTACCGAGGCAAATACGGCATCGAAGAGTTTGCTCCGATTCTTCGGCCAATGCAAACAGAATCTTACACTTTCCGCGGGGTTGTTGAACGAACACTGCCACCTTTCAACGGATGGGGCACCCACGAAGACTCTGAAGGAAATTGCAAGACCGTTGAGCCGAAGCAACCACATCCTGACTTTAACAAATTCCTGAAGCTTGATCGAATCATGCTTCGATTTGGCGCCAGAATGATTTCCGACACAAAAGAGAACACCCAGCGCATGTTCGTCGTTACGTACTACCTGAGCGACGATACCATTTCGGTGTACGAGTTGGCTTCTCGCAATTCCGGATTTTCGGTGAGTTTGCTGTGATTTGGTCGAACCATGATTTCCCTGCAATGTCTTTTTTAGCCTGGAGATTTCTTCAAACGGAACAAGTTCTTTTTGCCAAACCAAGAATGGCTCACGGCCGAACGTCCAAAGCAGTACACACCGCAGCACTTCTTCGTCGGCGCGGTGGTGGTTTTGAAGAGCTACGTTTTCGATCTGGTGACTGCCGATGAATTTAGTCTTGCTTTTATGGAGGACCACCCGTTCGAATACCCCAAGTCAAATGTCAATCTGATAATGACCAAAATTCGCGATGCCATTCAACCGATCTACAAAAACTTCATCGCAAAATACTTGCTTAAAGTCCAGAACACCCTCAATGACAAGGGCCAACCAGTGGCCTGGATCTGCTTCAACACTTTGAGGTTTGTTGCGATGCTTGATTCGCTGAGCCAATGACCAATAATGTTTCTTTCAGAATGGCCCTACTTGAACTTCTGGGCGATGGCATAACCGAGCATGAAATTATGACAATTGTTCGCTATTTTGCTGCCGAAAAGGGTCGGCGGGCCATTTGCGACCGTGAGACCATCCGATCGATCGTGCAAATGGAAATCCAACGAGATTTGTGGAATAACATGGATCGCCTCAAAGAGCATATTTATCATTTGGATCCGGAAAACACCTCAGGATTTCTCAGCAAACGTCTTCTGCGTACGGTCATCAAAGCCAATCGGCTGCCCATCAAAGACGTTCTCGCGGAGAGTCTTCTCTCGGTGTAAGATCTTTGAAATCGATTATTCCACGAAAGGAGCTCACAGTATCATTTCATTTCCAGATTGAAACAAAACGACAAAGGTGATGGTGAAATCGAAGACTTTCTCCTCTTCATCGATCGGAAAAGATGTAGAGCCGCTCCGATTCAACCTCTGAATGTTTACGTAAGCTCGGTAACTATTGAAACGCACTGGAAATTGAAATTTTGAATCTATTTGCAGAGAGATATTTGCCCAGAAATGCCTTTCGCGCAGTCTTCGCGGTATGCCGACTGGAATCAATTCGTCGAGATGCTCGATTTGGAAGTCGCGCTGAAACAAGAAACCGACTAAAATCACAAAATTGTAACAAATTGAAAGATAATAAACACAAACAACTCAACGATTAACTCGAATTTATAGTTGATGGAAACATAAATAGCTTACGCCCTCCATCTGTTGTCCATGAAGAGCAAGAATCTCAACGTCACACGAAAACATTGCGTGAAATCAAAAGAAAAAAAAAATACGCCCCCGGGTGGACTCGAACCACCAACCTTTCGGTTAACAGCCGAACGCGCTAACCAATTGCGCCACGGAGGCTATGTTAGAAACAACGTGAAGACCGTACATGAAGTCACAGAGACGTTGCGAAATTGATTGTGTTGCTGCGCACATTTCAGTATCGTCAGCGATTGTGTTTTGGAGTGAAGTTGTTCGCAAATGTGCTCAATAAACAAAATGCGTTGTTTTGAATCGGCTCATCTGTTTTGATTGGGTTCGGAAAAAAAAACGATATGAATAACAATCGCATCCGGTGATCGTGAGCGATAACTCAGGAATGAATTTTTATTCAACCATCGTCTCGCGAAGCAACGATTTCTTTGCCCTTTTATTGTTTGATTGCTTCGAAATATATTGAAATGAACTGGAAACGTCTGCTTAGTAGAATTTGTATGAGCGAGTCACCAACACAGCACTCCAAATGTACAAACAGGCATCGACGAAGAGCATGAACTGCAAATGAAAGGAAAGTTGTGAAAAAACACAAACTGACAGATGACAGGTGTCAAACTAACCAATCCAACCAGAACTTTGATGTAAATAACATTGTCTGGACGATTCAAGCTGAGGGTCATAACAATTGCATGTATCGCGGCCAGTCCGAGCAGAAGTACGGCCATCCAGTTCAAGATCTAAAAGAATCCAATCTTAGCCTCTCAATGCAGAACTCACGAAGGTCATTCGGGACATCCAAACTTGTCCGGTTTTGCCATATTTAATCCAGGACAAGTCGAAGAGTATTGCCGAACCCACTCCCAAAGTTAGGAGGACTGAAAGTGACGCCTGGAACAGGTAATACATCCTGGACAAGAACTCAAACGGATCAAAGTCTTGACCAAAGTAGTCATAGTAGGTGGAAGTCCAAAGTGGCTGCGAGGTGTAGATTTTCCAGGATGAGGAGGATTGAGTTGTTGGCTTTATATTGCCAAGCCCTGAGCCTTCGAGAAGATCAATGGTTGACTCGCCTTCACCAATCGTCGAACCTTCATAAGGATCGATGGGTGTGGACTCGGTCGTGCTTGGGAGATCATCAAACTTCCAATTGTCGAATGAATTGTAGGTTGATGAAGGGCCATCATTCCAATTGTCAGACGTGGTCGATGGGTAGTAAGTCGTAGTTTCGAATTTGTTGAAGACTATGTTTGGGAAGACGTCATCAGCAAAACTGATGTAAGTAGCGATGATAATTGCAAACATCTGTGTGAATTATTAATGAAACGTGAATTGATTTTTCGAACCATAATCTTCGGTCGTACTTACGATCTGAGCGATTTTCAGCTTGCCCTGAAGGGTCTTATGGTAGTAGTTGCGGGAACTGCCCACTGTCTCATAGCTCGGTTGACCAAACAAATTCAATTTTCTTGCCTGAAGTGCGCTCCGGAGGAAAATGAAGAAACTGGCCAATGCCAATACCTGAAGCAAACCAAAGGTCCTCTTTAGTTATCTCAATTGAAAGCAATTGCTAAAAGTGATTTTATTACCAATCCAATGGCACATTTGACTGCAACCAAAGCATACTGATCACCCTTGGGGACAGCAAAGAAGTTCACGACAATGAAGAGAATTTCCATCCCCATGAAAATCGTTCCAATTGTGTGAAATACCTGAAAGATAAGATGCACTTCACAATCTTTCGATCGCAAAAAATTTCACGCAAACTTACGACATCGATCATTCCCATCACCCGGCGACCTCTGTCATCGTATTTAATCCTTTGCGGAATGCAAAGCGTAATTGATCCAAACAAGAATGCGAGAGAGATGCCGAATGAACTCTGAAGGAAGTTCACGTCACTCGTGTAGCTGATCAGCCTCACTGAGACATCATAATTGCAGAAGGACACAGTCAGCACTCCGATTATCTGCGAAAATAACCATCGAGATACATCCCAAATATATCACAAATTGCAGTTTCTCTCTTACGATTTGCCAGATTCTCAGCTTGCCAGCCTTTGTCTTCCAATATTCAGAGTTGAGTTCGATTCGTCCTTCATTGCTGGGTGCTACTTCGGTAGAATGTGGAGCACTATCAACTTCAACTTTGACTTTAACGTCACCACCACCACCCAATTGAATTGTCATTCTAAAAAAATTCTTTGTCTTTTCCGCTGCTGCGTATCGACGAGTTGAAAAGTTTTGTTCAAATGTACTGCTCTACCGATTTCCCACCTGTTTAAAGCTTTGTTCAATTGTCGCTTCGAGATAAAGGCACTCGAGCGATAAGAAGCGATTTGTGGATATTATTCATAAGAAATCGACTATCTCCGTCGTCTGAGAGGCACCATTATAGTGCGAGCAATATTTCAGCCAATAAGCTCTAGAGCAGGCAAGAGAGAGATGATATGGATATCTCATTCACGTTCCACTAGAAAATTTCAACTGGATTCTCGCAGACAAAAAATTATCTTGAAATCTTTCGAAGAGGAAAAACACTCGATTTCTCGGATAACTCATTTATTTATCATCAACAATTAGACCATTCTAATAGAATTTGTATGAGCGAGTCACCAGCACGGCACTCCAAGCGTACAAGGCAGCCTCGAAGGACAGCATAATCTGAAAACGAAATAAAACGAGTGAATTCCCAGAAATTTCCGGATGCTTCGACCAGAAACTCACCGAAGCAATCACAAACTTGACGTAAACCGCTATGAATGTGCAGCCTGAAGAATAGATTTCTAGAGCCGCATCCAAAATGGCCATTACGAGCAGAAGTACAGCCGTCCAATTCAAAACCTAAAATATTTCAATTTAAGCATTTCGATTTGATCCCATCAAATGCGGAACTCACGAAAGTCAATCGGGACATCCAAAGTTTTCCTCTCGCTTCGTAATTGATGCAGGACAAGCCATAGAGTACAGATGACGCAATCACTACGTAGAAAAGGTTAGTTAAAGCAGTCCGCATGTAAAAATTGAATCGGAAAAAAATGAAAATGAAAGGGTCAATTGTGCTTTCGAAGTTGGTAGTTGTTTCAGTGGAGACACTCGAGGATTCAGTTGGAGCGTCAAAAATTGAACTATTCAGATGATCGATGGATGGTAATGGGCTGGAGCTCTCCGCATCGACAGACGCCGTAGATTCAGAAAGAGCGATGGGATTGAATTCGGTTGTGTTCGGAAGGTTATCCAGAATGTACGATTCGATTGAATTCACTGGGAAAAAGCTCGGAGCTTCGAATCTGCCATAACGTTCACTAGGAGCCAGGTGATCCACACTGCCGATGCAAATCATAATAATCACTCCCAGCGTCTGCGGAAATTTGAAAAATTATTTGACTTTTTGAAACATGTACTTGGACCTGACTCACAATCTGAGCGATTTTTAGCTTGCCTTGAAGAGTCTTACAGTACCAGTTGCGGGGGTTGCCCACGATCTCATAGTTTGGTTGGCTAAACAGATTCAGTTTCTTTGCCTGAAGTGCCGAACCGAGATAAATGAAGAAACTGGCCATTGACAATGCCTGAGGGTGTTTCAAAGAGAACATTTTTTTCAATAAGCTCAATCGATTCGAAAAGATCCCATTACCAGTCCTACGGCAGACTTGAACGCAACCACTGGAAATTCCGTTGTCCTTCCAATGTAAATGTAATTGGCCAGAATGGAAAAAATTTCCAAGCCCATGAAAATCGTAGCTGCCGTATGGAACACCTGAAAGATAAAAATGGCCTCGTAATCATTCACAAACAATTTTTCGAGTACTTACGAGATCCACCATTCCCATCGCACGGCGGCCTCTGTCATCGTATTTGATCATTTGTGGAATGCAAAGCGTAATTGATCCAATCAAGAATATGAGAGAGAGTCCAAAGGAGATTCGGAGGAATCCCACTTCAGGCGTGTAGCTGATCATGCGCACCGACACATTATAGTTGCAGGATAACACAGTCAGTACTCCGATTATCTGCGACAATGTATTCAATATCAAATTGCGCAGCGTTTAATTGACCTCATTCCGCTTACGATTTGCCACAGTCTGAGCTTGCCGGCCTTTGTCGTCCAATATCCAAAGTTCAACTTGAGTCCACCTTCACAGTTGAATGCTATGTCGCTTGCTTCTGGGTTCTTCTCGACATCCACTTTGACCCTTACTTCACCACTAGCCGTTTGAACTGTCATTCTTGAACTCTTTTTTTTTGTGTTTTTTATTGCTGCTTTCGACTCTGTTGTTGAATTGAACTGAAATACTGACATTCAAGCTGCATGCAGCTTTGCTCAATTGACGGCTCGAGATAAGCACACTCGAATACAATGAACGATAACGAGCAATTGACTGATATGACTCAGAGTTTGTGTTGGCGGCGAGAGAATTGACTATCTCGGCTCGCTGCTAGCTTCTGGATGTTTGATTTAATAAAAATCACCTTTTCGGTCTTGAACTTGAAGAGAAAGGCGTAATTGTATTAAGCGCATATGTATTTGATGTTTGCATCCGTCAACACATGGAATTGATTCAAAACACTCGACGCGACTCATTGTTTATTTGTTTATTGTAAGACTTATTCGTTATCACTGAATCTTCATCAGAGGCAAGGCATCCTTCTAATGAAACTTGTACGAACGGGTTACCAACAGCGCACTCCAAGCGTACAAGCCTGCGTTGATGCAGGCCAGGAGCTAAAACGAGAATTTCAATGCTCATTCACGGCGAATCGACTGTCAGTTGCGCGCAGCTTACCACTACAATGAACGACTTCACGTAAACTCCGCTGTAGTCAACGATGTAAACGTCAAGTGTCACCACGATTGAAACAATGACGACCACAACAAGAAGCAAAACAGCTATCCAATTGAAAATCTGTGGGAAAACTTTTTTCAGTTTAAAATTTCTCGTAATTAATCAGAATGCCCACGAAAATGATCCGGGACATCAAAAGTTGACCCTTTTTCTCGTATTTGATGCAAGAAAGGGCAAAAAAACCGATCGACGTCATCATAAGAAATTTGTTTGCGTACAATGCGAACCACAGCAGATTGTATTGGTTGTATTTCTCTTGATAGCGAATGTAGTTGATGTTATAAGAATTGTAGTCGTTCAAAGAAATGAATTTTGAATCAATGCCGTTTGCAGGGATTTCAATCGTGAAAATGGAATCCACTGAGTAAATGAAGATCACGCTGCTGAACCCGAGAATCTGTCAAAGATAACTAGTTAGACTTTGAGGTGAATGCTCATCCCACACATCCATCTTACGATTTGTCCAATCTTCAACTTTCCTTGCAGTGTCTTGTGATACAAAATTTGAGCGCCATCTACTGCCTCGTAGTTTGCTCGACCGAACAAGTTCAAGCCTCTGGCCTGAAGTGCGCTGCACAGGAAGACAATGAAACTGGCGATTCCCAATAACTAAAGCAAATGAAAAGCAGGGCCTATGAGAAACAATCGATGAATCGCAAGTGACGACTTCCTCACCAGTCCAATGGCTATTTTCAAAATGACAATTTCCAAATATGGGCACGAGCCGAGATGACTAGAATTCAACAAAATAAACAATATTTCCAAGGCAATGAAGAATGTGGCAATGGTGTGAAAGACCTGGAAAATGATTTCAAATCAAATACTCCTTTGCATCGAATCGTTTTTCAAACATACGGCATCAACGATTTGCATCACCCGACGACCACTGTCGTCGTATCTGATCATCTGCGGAATGGAGAGCAAAATGGATCCGAACAACAAGACGAAAGAGATGGCGAACGAGTCCTGAAGAAATATCACTTCGTATGTGCGTTTGATCAGATTCACCGAGACGATGTAGTTGCAGAAGCCCACGGTCAACAAGCCAACAATCTACGGGAATTATTCGAATTGTTAATGGATTGCGCAGTGCAGCAAAACGGGTCAATCACTCACGATTTGCCATTTTCGCAGCTTTCCAGCAGGTGTTCTCCAATATTTAGTGTTCAATTCGATTCTTCCTTCATCTTCGAATGGGATTTCCTTACTCTTTGGCTCGACTACGTCATCCACATTGAATTTTACGTCGCCTGCAGTTGTAGCTACCATTTTGAAATGCCGGTGCTTTCCAGATGCGTCTGAGTGATTGCGCATGTATTTATAAACTGAATCGAACCGATCAATGCACAGACGATTGACGCTCACTTTGGCCGGATGGGATTATCCCATGCAAGAGTCGTCTCTTTGAATGAGTTCTCCGTGAAAGACTACACCGAATGCATGTGTGTGTGTGAAGTTGATAAAGTAATCAATACGACAGTCCAAGTGTATAGAACGTAGGTGCGCATGCAAGAAGCTCAGTCGACTGTTAGTTCGGTGCAGCTAACCACAACATCGAATGAGTTTATATAAAATCACCGTCACAACGATTAATGCCATGATGAGTTAACCATGGGTTAAGAGGAGAGAACATACAATCTGTGGGAAAGCCAACTATCATTTTGGGAAATGCCGTGTGAATTCAGGAAAACTCACTCACTTTGAACCATGAACAGCTGATAATACGAACGATTGAGGTCGATCAGTTCTTCCAAGTTCGTTTCCCAAACACCAACTATCGTCCTCAATTTTGGAGGATTGGATGTGTGTGGACGACCGGACTATTCATCTCCAGCTGAATCAATCCGGCTGCTGAGAAAATCACTATTGTTCGTTTTTGAATTTGTCTTCGAGATAAAAGACATTTCTGGTAATTGGAGCAAAGCAAATGGCGAGTAAAAAGAAGAAAACCAGAAAACAGTGTGGGTTTTAAACTTTACAAAAACATGCATTTTATTTCTATTCATTTCACCACATTATTAATGACCTTTTTGATTAATTTCTAATTTTTTTGTTGATAATTTTTCGTTCAACTGATAAGCATATTGAACGCTGATGGCTTCCCCACGTTGACATGAATACAATTCGCAATGCGAAATCGCATTCCGTGCCTTGGTTTTTTGCCGGAAACGGGTCTCCCATCCGAATGATATTCGAATAATCTTTATTCAGTTTATTTCGTTTGCCATTTTACGAACAAGTTCATGCTTCTCTTCTCAGTAGAATCGGTATGAGTGAGTGACCAACACAGCACTCCAGACGTATAAGCCGGCGTTGAAGCATGCCAGAAGCTGTAAGCAATATTTTCAATGAGCAAATATTCGCGCATCGACTGTGAGTCCAGCTTACCAAAACAACCATCGACTTCATGTAAACTCCAATGTATTCAATGATGTACACTCTGGAAACCACTACGACGGAAACAAAGATGACGACAGTGAGGAGGAATGCAGCCGTGCAATTCACAATCTGCGAGAAAATACGCTATCATTCTCGGAGATTCTAAACGAATTCGAAAATACTCACGAAGTTGACCCGCGACATAACAAGTCGACCCTTATTCTCATATCGGAACCAAGAGAAAACAAACAAAAAGAGCGACACGATCATGAGCAACATATTGAGTTGCAGAACAAACCACAGCAGATTGTACTGACTGTAATCTTGACTGCTGTAGTAGCCATATTCTGACTCGTAGATAATCCTAAAGAAGCTGTCCACTGTATTGATGAATATTACATCACTTGAACAAAAACACTGAGCTCACGCAGCCAACTTACGATTTGGCCAATTTTCAATTTCCCTTGGAGCGTCTTGTGATACCCAACATCGCTGCGGTCCACTTCGCAGCTAGCCTGTCGGCATATATTCAAACCTTTTGTCTGCAGTGCGCTGCAGAAGAAGACAAAGAAGCTGGCACCTCGGAGCAACTTAAGGAGTAGAAAGTAGTTGTCAAACAAATCCAATCGGTTCGGCGGTCATTTTCATTACCAAAGCAAAGGCGATCTTTTGTACTGTCAGATCGTAAGCAATTGCATAGACATTCGCTCTCTTGTTCAAGTTGATCGCAATATAAACGATTTCCAAGCCAATGAAGAACGGGGCAGCCGTGTGGAATACCTTTAAAACGTTGAAAAAATAGTCGTTAGCCGCATTCCCAAGAGACATTTCTCAAACTTACAGCATCGATCAGCTTCATCACAATACGACCCTGCCGCTCATATTTGATCATTTGCGGAATGGAAATCAAAATCGATCCAGCGAGGAGTACGATCGAATTCCAGAATGAGGGTTGGATGAATCGCAGTTGGTACGTGTTTTGGATGATGAATACCGCCACTTCGGAATTGCAGTAAATTGCTGAAAGCACTCCCAGCACCTTTGGGTATTGCGCAAATTAAAATCGCAATTCAACAAAAACAAAACCAGCGTCTTTCACTTACGATTTGCCATATTCTCAGTTTACCAGACCGCGATTTCCAATATTCACAGTTCAATTCGACTTTCCCGTCATCTTCGAATGGATTTTCACCAGATTTCGACTCGATTCCTTCTTCCAAATCGACTTTCGATTCGTCAGTCAATTGAATTTTCGACTCATCCATATTCACTTTGAGCTCATCTGTCAATTGAACCACCATTTTGAACGATCCGGTCTTCTTTGTTTTCGCTTCTACTTTGGACTGAAGTCAATGCGTGTGTGAACGCGAAGAAGAAAATTATTAAACTGAGTCAAGTCTGCGATCGCACAGACGATTTATGTCTTGTTGCGGCTACGCGACTCGGCCGGCTGATTGTGCTGGATTTTTGGGTGAGTGTGAGTCGAGCATATGATTTGCATTTTGAGTGAATTTGATATTCAAATATTGGAGAATCCATACGGCAATCGCTACTCGGATTTCCCCATGGTCGGAGCGATAAACTTTCAAATGAAACAACAATATTGTTTGTTTATGTTATTTTCATTAGATATCTTTCCGCTGACTTTTTTTAAAAGAAATTTTCCATATTCAATAAAATTTGTAGGAACGGGTGACCAACACAGCGCTCCAACCATATAGGCCGCCATTGACAATTGCAAGAATCTGCGGAGGAGATGGAAAATTAACTCTTATCTTAAGTAAGCCGCTGCTGTGTCTGTCTCTTACCACGACAACCAACGCTTTCTCGTAAACTCCTAAATATTTCGTAATATCTGCGCTAATTGTCGCAACAAATGAATGCACAACGGCCAATCCAAGCAGGAATATAGCGATCCAGTACAACACCTAGAACAATTCTCGGTTTTGATCTTGCCAATCCTATCGCACCAATGATCGACTTACAAAATTCATTCGCGCCATAAATTGTTGGCCTTTCTTCGCATAACTGATCCAAGACAGACCAAGGGGAATGGCGGTCAATATCATCAGGGCAATGTTTGTCCTCATTGCGACCCATAATAGATTGTATTGACAGTATGGCTCCACGTTTTGACGATAGTAGTTGTATGCGTAATTGTAGTTGTGCCAGGAGCTCCACGGATAGTTGATTCTTGGAGCCGGTGTTGTGCCCACACCACTTTCAAGAGTGTCGATGCGGAAGATGTCATCTATCACGCTCATGTAGATCACTGTGAAGGCTGCAATTGCCTGTTTAGGAGTATGTAGATAGATTACATCCGCTAGTTGATTATCGAACCAAAAATAATCTTACGATTTGTCCAATCTTCAATTTTCCTTGCAGCGTCTTGTGATACCAGGTGCGACCAGCGTCGACCACCTCATAGTTCGATCCATGAAACAAATTCAGTTTTCTGGCTTGAAGTGCGCTCAAGGAAAAGATCATTGTACTGGCGACGCCCAATGCCTGGAATGTTTTGAAAAGAAGATTTCATCGGAGGCTCTTTGGATTCTTTGAGAAACTGATAATACAAAGCCAATTAAAGTCTTTTCGAGAGCCACGGCATAGTGATCACTTCGGCCAATATGCATGCTGTTGAGGACGATGCAGACGACCTCGAAGCCGGAAAAGCCCGTGCCGATCACATGGAAAACCTGAGACGTAAAGCAATGTAAAACAACGCCCCTCGTCGACGAAAGAGTTTCTGCAAGCTTACGAAATCGGTGATTCCCATCACATGACGACCGTAGTCTTCATATTTCATCATTTGTGGAATGCATAGCAAAAT
Organism: Lestremia cinerea; assembly: GCA_027564135.1. Classification (NCBI taxonomy): domain Eukaryota; kingdom Metazoa; phylum Arthropoda; class Insecta; order Diptera; family Cecidomyiidae; genus Lestremia; species Lestremia cinerea. Next base: position 14,587 of record JANSTV010019670.1, read on the forward strand.
CGATCCAATCAAAAGCATAAGGGAGATAAACGAAATTTGAAGGTGATTCATTTCGCTCGTATAAGCGATCCAATAAACGCTGACCGCGCGCTCACATAATATCACTGTCAACAGTCCAATAATCTGCGGGTAAACACAAAATCAAAGAAATCGAATGCGCAATTTAGCAGCGACGTTCGCGATCCACTTACGATTTGCCATATTCTTAGTTTGCCTGCCGTTGTCTTCCAATATTCGAGGTTTAACTCAATTCGCCCTTCATTGCTGGGTGAGATTTCTGCAGTTTTTGGTTCGTTCTCGATTTTCACCGTGACTGGGTCGACCGTGGCCATAACCAAAAATTTTCTTTAAAAATAGATCGAGTCGTTGCTCACGGTCTGCGCGCTTCGAATGTTATTATTGAAATGCATCAAATTGGCCATTTTTGATCATTTCGCTACCAATACCAATCGCTGAGACTGATTACTCGTACAGCGGTGGAAGAAGGTGGCTCACAGCCGCAGCTCAAAATTGTCTGCGATCGTATTTGTTTATGTTCGCGACTAATCAGTTGCCGGTCATCACGCCGGTCTAAGCACATATGGATTATCGTGTTTTCATTGTGGGAGACCTACAATCGCGTCACTGATTGGCTTCTAATTGAATTCTCTAAAAATTGACTGATGTTCTGCTGTCAGCATTCAGTTTACAAGTCCTCAGTAAGGAGAAAAATTGTTGCGAAATGCGTTTTAGATTCAAACAAATGGTGTTTTATTAGACGATCGGTTTCGTGCTGATCGTTGCACATCTTCAGGTCAACTGATTTAATTTCGGAATTTTGTTTCAAAAAATGCCAAAGATTGAGAGATTCGCCTTCTATGATGATCTCCGTATTTTGTCACCAGCCTGCCTGATCGAAATCTTCTTGTAATCAAAAACTGCTTCGTTATTCGACAAGCCGGAACAAGCACGATGATATCGGGCCATCATCCTGATTCAGAAGGTCCTGGTCCATGTTTTTCCTTATGGTGATGGACTCCCAGCAGTCCAACTCCTTCGGTTTTGACACCTCTCGTATCAGTTCCAGCTTGGATTTGTTCACCATGTGTACCTCATCAATGAAATGGTCGGCTAAAGCTGATTTTCCTCTTTCTCCCCTGCGCCAGTATCCGACATGCTCATTAAACCTCTTTTCAATTGTGCGGCGCGTCGGCCCAATGTAACTGGCATTGCATCTGTCCTCACATCGTACACGATCAACACCGGCAGAACAATGGACAAAATTGATGAGGGAATGTTAGAAGGATTGAGCGATTCTGATATTGAGGAACACCTCACTTATCAGGCCGAAACTGAAGATGTTTTCATTAATACAAAAGTAGGGTTGAGAAAATGGGTAGGTACTTTGGCAATCGAGGCCCCAGAGATAGCAGCACCAAAGAATGAGAATAGAATAGAAGTCGCTAACTCTGATATGGACCAACTTCAATTGCAAGTACGGTATCTCTCCCTTATGGAGAACATCGTAATCATGCCAAAACTGCCAACATTGGCATTGCCCAAATTCGATGGTGATTACCGCGAATATGTAAAGTTTCGCGACAATTTCAAATCGTTGGTAGAAAAACGCGG
>JANSTV010019781.1:0-12690 GCA_027564135.1 Lestremia cinerea
TGTGTGTGTGTGTGTGTGTGTGTGTGTGTGTGTGTGTGTGTGTGTGTGTGTGTGTGTGTGTGTGTGTGTGTGTGCGGTTCGCATTTTCCGCTCTGTGTAATTGTGCAAATAGCCGATTAGATTGTCGAACTCATGAAACGCATATCTTGCATGACACATTTGAACATGGCGATCCTCATTAGTGTTTGCATAGATTTTCGGGTTTTTTCCTTTGCATGTCCAACGTTGGATTGGTGAGTGTCGTGTGTGGTCAATGATCGTTATTGTTTGTCGACCAATATGACTTTGACACAGAATGGGGTTGCAACAAACTGCTTCCGTCGTACTGATCACAACTCACAGAGTCTTGAGCTATGATCAGCCGGCTAAATTCAAATCGATCATGTGTGATCTCAACAGCAAACATTTCGTGATTTTCTCGCATAAGCAGCTTACTTTAAACATCCATTTCGATGAACTTCATGTCTTGCCACGGACGAACTTGGAATCGATCAAGCATATCCGTGTACACCTACTCAACCGGCGTCATTGTATGTTTGGGTGCTTCCATCGGTGTCATTAATTTTCAAACAAAATTCTTTGACTCTGTCAAAACATTTGCGCACAATGAACGATTGAACCGGTAGTTTTTTCCTCTGGTTCTTCTTCCTCGCTCTTCCATTCTTTCAATCAGCCGGTGTATTCTGAGTATTTGTGTTGTGCGATGCGTAATAGTTATTTGTATTTCTGATGCTCATATTACTAAATAATATGATATTCATTCATTCGTACACTGGGCCACGAAAGTCTAGAAACACATTTCGATTCCGATCAATGGAATATGCGATAGTAGTATGGAATGAGAAGATGGTCTGCCAACAGCTTAGTTTGAAGAAATGGTCTGTGAATTTTCAAAGGAGTTGGAGGAGATTCTGTTGGCCACGATTCCGTCTCTGTGAGCCGGCTCTTGCATTTTCGTTAATTCTCAGCAATACAAGTTGGATCAACTCATTCTGTTATTAGTTTTGTTTTTATTGTCGTGCGCGCCACTTTGGCATTTAATGCCAGTGTCGCGTATGCTGTTGATACAGTTGTTGGTATTAGGGTAACACACATTTAGTAATCGTTTTATGTTAACTCAACCACAAACAGGTACACGTGACTTGAGCATAACGCACAATAAAATAATTCGAGTCGAGGGGTTTCTCGCGAGAATCGTGAATTATTCGCAACGCATAAGTTATGTTTCAATTGATACAACTATTACAGTGATTACGCAACTTTATCATCGGTTTATCCTTCACCATTCACTGATTTTCATTTTTACGATTTTCCGAGCATCCCTTCGAATGAATTTGAATTTTTGTGTTTTCATAAACATATAAATGTGGTCATAATCATGTCGTTTGCGCATTCGACTTGTCACATTTTGAAACTGATTCGAATGCACGCAAAAACGAGTATGTCTGACCTATATTTTTGATGTGCTCTCCGATACTGTTGGCAATTTGCATTTTGCAATTTGGAGATTGCATACAGCCTGCTGTACTGAGCAGTACAACGATGGTGATGGCGATTTAATATGCCGCTTAGCGGAAGCTTGATTTGAACGTTATATGTGCGTTTGTGCGTTGCGCACTAAAATCAATCGCATTTTTTCATTACAATTGCCATCGTAATCAACTCTAAAGTGAAATTGAAAAAACCATGATGATCTTTCTGACTTTCTGTTTCATTGGTGAGATGCTGGTCACCCATCAATTCAACAGGCTAATATATAGGTCAAATTTTTTTTATATATTACTTCTTTCGTTTTCTTTTCAAAAACAAAGACGAAAATTCACGCGTTGCAGATTTAACGTATCGCAGCGCGTATGTGATTGAGAGCTTTCTTTGATTCACACAAAAACCAGTTTTATCAGAGTTTTATCACACTTTAACCAGATATTTGCAAATTAAAAAATCCGCAACTGTGAATTGTTGAACGGCTGAGCGGCTCAACGCAAGAATCAAAGCAAAAGAAATGAAGGAAACAACGAAGATTGATCACTTTCGCAAAAGAATGTTGCAGAGCTCAAACACACACTTCATATCGTGAATATTTGAAATGCGAAATTTGCCATGCACGAGAGATACCGGGCCAATGAATGCGAGCCGTCCAGAAGACAACGAAAACGAGAAGAGAGCTAAAGAAGAATGATGATGACAAGAAAAAACAGAAGCGCCGAATGTGTTTCGCTCACGAAAAAATAAGGTTCACAGCGTAGCCGAAGAAAAAGGGACAAGAAAAACTTTCACTTCATTAAAAAGGCACCAAGCGATGAATCGACCGGCGAACCAATCAACATCAACGGAGCTTTTCTCTTAATTTTCGCAAATGATATTTGAATGTTAGCCAGGCCATTGTTAGGCCAAAAGACAATAAATTTGCCGTATTATTACAATTTTTTTCTTGTCTACTGTTGAACGATAGTCGTCGCCGTCGTCGTTGTTTCGGTCAGTTCTTAGTCGATTTCTTTCTACTCAATTTCGAAACAATTTATTTATAAAAACTATTTTGAATTCGATTCGAATGTCTAAAGTGCCTTTTGCGAGTAACAATTCAAATGAGATTATGCAAACAATCGTTATTTTTTTTCGATTTGTTGGGTTTTTACGTCTTTTACTTTTTGTCGATTTCGAATTTGGAATTTTAAATTTTTTGTCGCTCGTCCAATTATGTGAAAAATTGTGTCCGAATTCGTGTTCTGATTGAATGAAGTTTTCATTTTCTATCAAATGTTCCGAATAAATTTTGAAGAAAGTCACCACCATTGAAATCTACATATACAAATTACCTCAAGTTCTTTTTTCAGCTCTCTTCGCAACAGTTGATTCGATAGCCGCGTGTAATCATTACCTTCTAAGCTTTCGACAATTTCATCGACAAAACGCTCAAAGATATGAATCAACCGCAAGATAATGCCTTTCAAGATGAAATAGTGAACGAAATTCAAGCTCCTACAGATCGAATCTAATCGGCAAAGCCTTCTCTTGAAGATTTTTTTCAGATCGAATTGGTGTGATCTCGTTCAGGAAATGCAAGTCATATTTGGATGCAACAGTGTTATCGCTAACCGATTACATTTCAACTGTCAAACGTCTTGTCGCATGACCAATTCTGCGTTTGTTCAGTTCAATCGTTATGCATCGAAAAAAAAATTAAATAAAATGTTTTTTTTTTCGTTTTTTTGAAGAGAAATTACTTAAAGTCGCACATCATGAATTGACCCCCTTTTTCATTGATTGTTTCGTTCTATGCTTGGCTGAACCAAAACGAGTTCATCGATAAAGATAGAGATATCAGAATTGCTTCAATCACATAGTGACCGATTCCCGTACAGCGCCTAAACTCCTGTAATCCGATCGATGCATTCTGATTTGTCATTTAATTTCAATTTTATATTCTTTCCAATCCGATAACATGATTCTTATCAACGCAATTGTGCTCACACAGCGCATACACACCACTTGAAACTTATGGGTTATCGGCTCCGTTCAGCGCACACACATAATCCACAATCCACAATTCGTTCGGTTTTAGCTTTGAAACTATTTTCCGGAAATCTCTGACAAAAATTTCAAAAATTTTCATGCTAAAAAAATTGCCGTTAACGTTATCGAATGGCCACGACTCAATTGGTGTTCACCATACATTAGTGTGCCATACGCATAACTGACATCCAATCGCGAATAGATAATATTCAAAATGGCCATGTCGCACATCACCAAGTCAAAAAGACGAATGAAGGAATGAAGCGAAAAAAAAATTGAATAAATATATGCAAATATGTTTTGTTTGTAAATCGAACGTGTCGTTGGAATTGTGATGAATAAAAAAAAAATGGTACAATTGCTTGGCGTTTAGAGCATTAGCAACACATCAATGGCGAACGCCCAATAGACAGATCGATCCAAACCGACGGACAAAAACAATGTTTTAACGTCATTGATGAACTGCTGTCGCTGAACGTTGAACGTTTCTGTTGTTGACTTTTGCTACCGATTTAGCTTGTTTCTCTCAAGGAAAATGTGTATTCATCTCGTTATAATCGCAAATCAATCGACGTTCGCTTCTGATGTGTGTCTCTCTTTTGCTCTCACTCTGTCAGCTTATTGATTGATAGATGAATAATTTTCCGATTATATAAGAGGCCATTGGTTGCGTCAAATCCCATTATTCCCAATTATTCGACAAATGATTCCGCCGAACATAAATCGATATGCGACTTTTGGACAAAACACATTGGGTGAATAACCCCATTCCGATTTTGAATTGGATCTTCTTATTCACGTTTTAGTGATTTCGGTATTGATTGTCTGGAGATCTATCGATTTGATTCTGAGGATCCTAAGCTGAACTGAAGTCTTTTGATGATATTCAGCCATTTTTGGTTCAGTTGTTGGTATTTCATTGCGACTTTGGTTGGGTCGATTCACCTTTTTTCAGAGTAACAGTTCCATTTATCTCGCAAAGGGAATCTTATCAGCGAAATAGTTGGAGTGTTTACATTGAAATTATAAAAGTCGTTGAGATCACTTGCACTTGCTCTGCGATTCGTACATAGATTCAAACATTACATTGTTTTCAAATTATGAATACGGCATTAATTGCATTCAAATGAATTATTTTGTCGCTCGAAATTCCGATTCCTGTTGCTATGATACTGACACAAATATAACTGCATGTTTGTACGGACACAACAATCACTTCTAATGGTGGGATGTTGATTGCATTGAGCTTCAGGCTTAGCATTCATTCGGTGATAAGACGCTCTCAATTCAATTTTTTTTTTGTGGCTAAAGCTGCTGGGTGAAAACTAAAAGAATAAAAAGACGAAATAGTTGGGCGATTGGTTCATAAATTTATTTCCAAAAACTGCTTTGATGGACAATGATGTGCTTATCAGACCAAGCAGTTCTCCCAACTAATGAAATCTGAATTTGAAGTAAATGTAAACAATAACAATAATCAGTATTGTCGCATAAATCTGCGTGAATTGATCCAATGACTTGAATTGATCGGAAATACTTTGAAAAATAGCAGTAAAAGTTGTTGAGCGTGTTTCTGATCCGCAGCAGTCTCCCATGTCGATGAATCGAATCAAAAATCAGAAAACGAATGAACTGAGTCTACCATCAAACCACAATACAAATTTGACAGTTGGCTTCCAGCCGGTTAGACTGCATTATATTTTGAATAGGCTTGCTGTTGAATTGTTACCCGATGAAAAATTTTAGAATCGGAGGAAAACTGAGTGAGTTACTCAATTCATCGTATATTTCTTTTGAAGATTCAAACATATGTCATTGGAAAACGGTTGAGTAGAGCGAATTAGTTAGTGATCCATCGCTATTTAAACTTTTCTTAGTTTCCTCAGATCAAATAGAAAGAGAAATAGAGAAAAATTCAATTCAATCATTTATTTTGAATACAAAAGACTTAAATCTAATTCGTTGAAAAATTTGTCGGCTTATGGGCTTGTTTAAAGCATCTCACAAATACAAATCGCCAGCACAAAAGTGCAACTTCCCACATCTGTTTGTCGAAAACATCAGACTTGTTCAAATTCGATCAAAATGAGAGCGGAAGTCGGAAAATAGAGGAACACAACCAATTTATTGATGTGATTCTTTCGGCCATCGAGTGTTGACCGAGGACAGGGACAATCAAAAAAGTGGTTTTGTACCTCTATTTTCAGAACGAATTTGCTCAACGAGAACTCTCAGTTAATTAACCGAATGATGTAGAAATCACCGAAAAATAACTCCAACAAGAGCCAAGAGTGAGAGTCATAACATCAACAGCTCTTTCCTTTTGACCCAGTCAGCTGTTCCGGTGGAATGTTCTTTCGAATGATGCGCATCTTAGGTAGAGATGAGAAGAAGCAGGATCACGGGATGACGTTCCGAAGTATTTATCGACTTCCTCATGAAAGCTTTCAAGTTTCAAGTTCGGTGAAAGGTGATTGGATTCTGTTGCTGGTGGTAATTTGATTCATAATAAAAACGAAAACGAAATCGTATTCTCAATTTTGCTCATTGCTTTTCTGTTCGCAGTGTGACGCATTTGGTTTTGTTTTAGCTCAATGCAAAAGCAAGATGAAAACGTAAATCCTTGACAGACATTACGTCGGACCAATGTTGTTGATTTCGGTTAATTTTTTAACGTTTCTAAAAATTGAGTTAAATCGTATTCCTCCTCGTATTGCTTATCCTCCCAGAGTTCTGGTAAACTTTCTAAAATCTGTTTCATTGACACATTAGCCGCCCGGTCATCTTTTCCTAGGGCTTTTCTATTGGTCGCGTCATCGCACGATGACAAATTGAACAAATCGAATAGTTGATCAGTGGCCATTGATTCAATCGATGCATTCTTATCGCTAACGACTGTATTCGCTGTCAATAGTTTGAATTTCTGCAATCCCATGATTTTCTCCTCGAGTGAATTCCGTGTGATCAATCGATAAACATTGACAACTTTCTTTTGACCGATGCGATGTGCCCTATCCATGGCTTGCAGATCTTTCATTGGATTCCAATCGTGTTCGACGAATATCACCGTATCAGCTCCGGTCAAATTCAGACCCAGTCCGCCAACCTGAAACCGATAATAAGGAATGATGAAAATTCGTTATTCTTCACTTTCCAAGCCACCACCGAGAGGGCACTCACTTGAGTCGTCAGCAATAAGACATCGATGCTAGGATCGCTATTGAATTTGGTGACTATTTGATGCCGTGACGAAGCAGGAATGCTTCCATCCAGCCGCAAATAGGAAACCGCCGGCAAATGCTTCTTCAGGAGGTCATTCTCAACAATGTCAAGCATAGTTTTCAATTGACAAAATATCAACGCGCGATGTTGATTGATAACCGACAATGAGTCACCCGATGACGATTCATTTCCTATCCCACAATCAAGTAAAAGTTGTCTGCAATCGAAAAAAATTGAATGGTCAAAGTCGCGATTCTTTACGATCGTCGATAATACTCACTTCAAAGCCGGCAATTTGGCAGCATTATCAATATCATTGAGACTCTTATTGGTTTTGGTCATTTCGTCTTGGATGATTTTGTGTTCCGGATGATGTTTGGTCAACACCAATTTTGGATGATTACAAACATTTTGTAAATATCGCAATGCCTGGAAAATGTGAGTTTTTTTCGCCAGGGCAGTGTCACCGGAGCCAGTTGATTGATTGATGCTTTCGAGACATTCATTCAAATCGTCGGAAGTCAAATGTGTTTTACTGAAATCTTCATAGAGTCGTTGTTGCAATGGGCTCAATTCGCATAGCAAATCCTGTGTGATCTTCGGTGGTAGATCAGTAAGCACATCTTCTTTGACGCGTCGCAATATGAACGGTAGCACTTGACGATGTAACGCTTCCATGGCTAATGCACCGCCCTCTTGTTCTTTGGCTGAACTTTTGGCATCACGACTGGCTAAAATCGGACGACTGAATCTTGATTGGAATTGTTTTTCAGTACCCAGAAAACCAGGCATCAAAAAATCAAAGAGCGACCATAGCTCGAGCACATTATTCTGGATCGGTGTTCCGGACAATATCAAACGGTGATTGGCTATCAATTGTTTCATGGCTTGTGAACATTTTGTTTTGCCATTCTTGATGATGTGACCCTCGTCAAGGACCACATAGTTCCAATGAACTGTACTGAAGAAGGCTATGTCTTTGCGAACTATGTCGTACGAGGCCACAACTAAATTGTGTGTATTGACCTTGGACCGAAGACGTTCTCTTTCGTTCGGGAACCCAACGTAGTGCAGTGATCGAAGATGCTCTTTGGCTATGAATTTGGACACTTCGTAAACCCAGTGCCCGGTTAAAGTGGGCGGACAAATAACCAAACTTGGTAGACGTGCTTCTTTCGCCGAGAGTCGCTCGTGATGATCACCGGCCAATATGCATATCGCTTGCAAGGTTTTTCCAAGGCCCATATCATCAGCCAAGATGCCATGCAGTTTGTATTTGTTCAGAAACCACAACCAATTCACACCCGATTGCTGATAGCTTCGTAGTTCGGCATTAATTGTGACGGGCACACGAAAATCTGGTATTTCACTTGGCGAAAATAAGCAATCCAAGAATTCTTTATCTTTTGATTTGCGCAACTGCAAGTCACGTGACAGCAATGACTGCGCATTCAATCCAGCATTCGCGCTATCCAGTGGCATCAATTGAATCAATGTGGCAAAGCAGTGGGTCGACAGTAATCGCACTGTCTTATCGGGGTCACTCATTCGACCCAACAATGGTACAATCAATAGTAAAACATATGGAACTATTTGGAATTGTAATTTGGTAACAATGCAAGCAATTGCTTCAATGGCACCTTGCCGGTAAATGACATTCTCAATGACCTGTAATTGTGGTATGCATTGTTCGATGATCAAATCCATGACCCGGTTTGAATTGATTAATGCTAGTGTCGCCGAACTGCGTGCGGCCATGTGTCGAATCTGCAATTTGATTTTGTTTTTTTTTATCTTTCATGTTTTTGGTTTTGAGTCGGGTGTTTATCACCCCCTCAGTGGAACCACAATAACTCACCGCTTTCAATGGATGCTTGAGCAGCAAACACAATTTGGGTAACAATTCAAAAACATCGTCTATGATGGCCACACTAATGAACGGAGCCGTGCATTCGATCAACTGTAGGCATGTAATCAAATCATTGGCTTGATCGAAATTCGTCATATTTTCGACGTCTTGGTCATCTTCGGCACCTGCTGCATGCATTTCCGCGATATCTTCGTCTGATACTTGAATTGTATTGACTATGGTTGACCAGAATGTAGGCAATTTGGTTATCAAATCATCACCAAAGTATAAGCAAATCTCCTGAACGGCAAATTGAGCTCCGATGCGCTGGATGCGATTCAGTCTCCGTGACTGTAAGAACAAGAGATTTGGTTAGGATCAATCTGTTGCAGCGCAGTGGCAAAATTTCTTTACTTACAGGGTCTTCAACTTCGGTAAGCTCATCTGCGGGAACTTCCGAATTTGGAGGTCGACCCGGGCCACGAGATAGGGTGCCATTAGTTTCCGACGACTTATTCTGTAGGGACAATGTTATCACGCCATGATATGGATTTGTTCTATCCGTGTCTGCATCGCTGGTGTTGAAGTGGTGATGTGATTTTGTTGTTACGACTATTTTCGGCGTGAAATCTGTGTCACTTTTCAACAACGTCGACAAATTCGTAATGATTTTGCTGTTCGGATTTGGCTGGCGATTCCCCACCAAATCGAGAAGCTTGACTAAATACTGAGCCGATAATTGCTGAAATATTTGGCATTCTTCGCGCTTGATCGATTCCATTAGTGGCTTCACAACTGGATTCAGTTTTTCAGGAAGACATTCCATATTGACTACGGCACCAGCTAATATAGCTTGTGTACTAACATTCAGTCCGTTTTGTTCAGTGTTCGTTTGTACCAGCGATTGCTGAAGCCCTCTTCGCCGTTCATCCAGCAAATCAATGGTCTTTTGTTTCAAGTGCGCAGACCGTTGCTTAAGATTATCAGTCATTGTTGTTGTTAAAGCTTGTATTTGGTCCAACGATAATATCTTGCAATTATCGAACTCAGTTAGCCGTACTTTGTATTGCTTAAGCGTAGCAATGTAATCACGAGACTCCTGCAATAGGCGGGTCAGTAGGAAAGTAACTTCGTCGTAGTAGACGTATTCAGTGAGAGCCAATTTCAGACGTTCTTGGAGAGTGGGCGGTCCGGGTCGAGTGTCTGGATCGTTAACTGCCCAAAATGATATGACCATTCCACTGATCAATCGTTGCAGTGCTGATCGTGATGACAAGTATCCAAGCAGAATTTTGGTGTAGCATTGAATGGGGCTTTCGATATCCGCCGTGTAAGTTGCTCCAGGGGCTGGCAAAATGAGATACTTTGATAGCAGACCAATCATTTTGGCGGCCTTACAACGTGCTCTTGGCACATTTCGTTCTCGCAAATCAGCCGATGTCGTTTCGATGCCACCCAAATACAGTTTTGGGTGTAATTTGTCTGTTCCAGAAGCGGAGGCTGTTCCATCCAAATCGGCAAAGCGACTTTTCCTCTCGCGTGCCCCTGTCATCGGATGAGGCTTGGCATAAATCATCAAATTAGGATCGAATGCTAATCGAGCCGGCTGCATGGCCAAGCACATCCACGATGAAACGTATGGACAGGCTGCGTGCAGCAGAGCTGAAAGTTCGGCATGTGCTACCAAGTTCACCCAAACTTCCTCAGCGATGGACTGAATGTCTGCCATATGCTCCACAAGGACACGCTGAAATATGTGCCGCATTGCTTCCTGTAGCAATTGTGGTGGCCAGTCTTTCACTCCGAAATTCAGAGCCAATGTATTTGGATCGATTTTGATAAATTTTTCCAATGTAATTGCGTCTGTAGGCGAAGTAAGCGCCAGGATGCTCCCACATCCGTTTTGATGGCCCGGCGAATGAGGTGGATCTGCGCTGAGAACTGTGGTCTGCGTCAATGTCTTTAATGTCTGTAACGTAGATTTTCGTACGGACGACGTGGAATGACTCAGAAATGGCCACAATCGTGGCACCAGCACTGACATCGGTTCCATTCTGAAAGTGAAACGTTTGTGAAAATCTAGCACCAAAAAAAAGGCAAAGTGACTGCTTACTGAATCCATTTACTGGCTTCTGGCAAACTCAATATCGCTGCCAGCAAACCCATAAAACTATTGCAGGCCGATGTTAATTCGTCTTGATCCAACAGCAAATCCCACAGCATTTTAACAATGCTCGAAACATGTTCAGAATTCAGCAATTTGGGCAACCATCCAGCGATTGGAATGAGTGTGGCAGCAGCAACGGCACCAACATCATCGACCGGATCGAACAAACCCTTCAGGATATTGTTGATGGTCAACGGCAGGAATGTTTGGATCAAATCGTCGCGCACCACCAACATGTATTTGATTCCAAGCAGTCCGCCATGTCGAACTTCCCAATCCTCTTGATGCATAAGTTCCAGCAAAACATCAACTATTTTCCGGACAATCTCGTCGGGCATGTCCTTCAACGCGGTGCCAAGCACTTGAGCACACGTTTCCCGAACCGGGGCCACCACTTGATCGGAAATGAAATCACCAAAACGATCTAATGCGAGAACACATAACAGTCTCAAAACCGCGTCTTCCAACCACAATATGTGGTTCTCTTCCATCTCGTCAGCTGTCATAAAAATACTTTTTCCGCCTCCAGAAGCGTGCGTTTTGAACAGTTCCCTGAGTGCTGTAGCAGCCCCATGACGGGTTTCCCATCGCGGATTGAACAAATCCAAATAAAGTTTAGAACAAAATGATTCCAACGGCCAATCGCTTGTAGTGTCAGCCCAAGCTCCGGTTCCATCAGGAACCGGTTCATTGACACTGCATGCTATATCTCCGGCATCCAATTTTATTTTTTTCGATTCAGGCTGCTCATCGCTAAACGATCCATTGCTGGTTGAATTGCTTCGACTGTATGTGGCAGAGTCCATGCCAAGGGTTGTGGTCGATGAAGATGTGGTCGTTGTGGCGGTCGAAGAACTGGATGTTGAGCAAGCGTTTCCCGTTGAGTTGCTTGTGTTTGTTTGCCGAGCTTTTCGCCGTGCACGATTCATTTCACGACAACTCAATGACCCAGAACTTGATGATTGGCTAACCTTCGCTGAGTTCACGCAGCCAGTTGTCACATCTAAATTGAGTACTTCTTGAACCGGAATCAAAGACTTGTTGGGCTCATATTTTTTGGTCGTTTGTCGCATGTCATCCAGTGTGACCAAATCGTTGATGTTCAGTAGGCCACCAAAGGAATTGTTTGTTGAGTTCAAACCCAATTTTTCATTCAGTAGCACACGCTGCCGAAGCAATCGTTCCTTTTCGCTGCTACCATTGCTGTCTTCACCCGAGAGATCTTCATTTACATCGAATTCTGTACCTTCGGATCCAATCAATCGGGCACCTTTCTCCAATACTGTTTTCAATTCAAATTGCTTGAATGTCAATCGACTGGCTTCGTAATGTCGATTTGTTTGAAATTCACTTTTGACGACCAAAGGTCGAGGTTGCCATTGCGGCACATTTGACAAAATCGCTTCGACTGCTTGAGCTGCTGCAATCCGTGTCTGAAACAAAAAATAATAGTAGTAGTTTAGAATCGAGTGTGCAATCTAGCCAATGATCATTCTTACATCCCATGAAGAGCTGTGTAGATAAGCCAGCAACCGTGTTAACAAATTATGTAATTCGTGCGGATGAAGTTTTTGTACTTCACCGATTTGCTTAGCGGCCGCCCGACGGGTAACTGGCGATGAACCCGTTTCCAATAAAATGAATAAGCGGTCGAGCCTTAAAGAAGCACCAGAAATGGAATTAAGAATTCACTCTACTGGAAATGAGCGAAGAATTACCGTGAAGTCATAATTGAATTACTAGATGATTTGTATGCACCCACGAATGTCGTCTGATTCTTTGTTCGGTTTATTCCGAAAGTTGTCTCAGAGACACAGGGACGAAATTTCTTGTGGTTTTCCTATCCAATATCGTCACTCAGCAAACGGTGCCCGCTTATGTAACAGCCATCAAACAGGTGTATATCTGTCGGCAAAAGAAGAAACAAAAATAATAATCT
>JANSTV010019892.1:0-16192 GCA_027564135.1 Lestremia cinerea
ATGTCGATGTCGATGCGGCTTCTCGATATTCGGTTGGTGCATTCATAAAAACGTCGCAGCCATATTTGTTTTTTTTTTCGGTCCGTTTACACAGCCATAAAACAATGCTAGCGTTTGCTATAAATTCAACAGCAGCACGACAGATGGTTCGTCAATCGATTGCTTTTGGCATTTGTTTTGGTTTTGTTTGGCATTTCGATTTCGCCATTCGACGAAATACGTAATTACGTATCGGAACAACAGGGTCTGTTGGCATTTTGGTAACGGTCTTCGGGTGAGAGCATTGCACAAATGGTTGAAACAACACGAATGTCATTTGACGGAGGTTCTAATTGAGGAATTCGGCGAATCAGACAATCCCGATAGCTGAAGTGGTCGATTTTTCACGTAAAACAAACGTCACCCAGTCAAACCCTGCACTGCAAAAATTTCGCCGTGAGCAAATTGTCAGAATGGTTTGACAAATGATTCAATCAGCCGGTCATGTTTGTTTTGGTCAAATCTCATCAAATCACATTGAATATTCTAAAGTTTCATCATCGCCGATTCATTCGATCAACAGCAGCAATGACCACGAATTCATCGAAAGATCTTCTGGATCGTGCTTTGCTCGCAGTACCAGAACTGACGAACGCATTGCACAAAGGTCAGTCAGGACGAATCGGAGTAATTGGCGGTTCGTTTGAATACACTGGAGCCCCATACTTCTCAGCGATCTCTGCACTGAGAGTTGGGGCGGATCTCGCGCATATATTCTGCATGAAAGACGCGGCCACAGCTATAAAATCCTACAGTCCGGAATTGATAGTGCATCCGTGCTTGGATAGTGATGACGCAGCAGCAATAATCGAACCATGGCTGCATCGCTTGCATGTGGTTATCATCGGTCCCGGTATGGGTCGTGACACCAAGATCCAATCTACCGTTCGCAGTATCATTCAGTGCTGTCGCGAACTCAACAAGCCACTTGTCATCGATGCTGATGGCTTATTTCTACTCTCCGAGGATCTATCGATCATTCACGGATATCCTGGTGTGATTCTAACCCCAAATATTGTCGAGTTTGAACGACTTTTCGGAAAAGACGGAGTCAAATTTGAGGAGAAAATTCATCAAATCGGTCTGGGAAATGTCACCGTTTTGGAGAAAGGCTTCACCGATCGCATCTACTCCACCGACAAGCTAGATGACTGCCTGCAAGTGAGCGGTGGCAGTAATCGCAGATGCGGCGGACAAGGGGACATTCTATCGGGAACCGTCGCCACATTCTACGCCTGGACCATCATGATCGGCGATCCAGAACCAGCCAAAGTTGCCTGTTTCGCCTCAAGCTACTTCTTCAAGGAATGCTCTCAACGAACCTTCAAGCAAAAAGGACGCAGCATGATCACTGGAGATATTATCTCTACAATTCACGAAGTCTTTACCGATTTGTTCGAAAAGAAACCGTAAATTCGATCGGCCGATAGCCGCACTCGATATCAAAATTGGAAATAATGTCATTCGCCTTTATCATTCAGACCAATTTTTTGTTGAGAACAGCTTTTAATTGGATTGAGAAAAAATATGTTAACAATGAAATGTGGCCTGCGCAAGCAAATAAAAGATAAGCAAAAAAATGAGCAAGAAAAGGAAAGCCAAACGAAAACTCTTTATTTGGATCAAAAACACTTGAATCAACACCCGAACTGAGTGACGAACACATTTTGCTGTCGTGGTCACATTACCCATTGACACCGTTCTGCGAATTAATATGCAGGTGGATTACCAGTCGATCGACACGGTCTAACTTTTTCCAGATTCTCACGACGACTCGCTAATTATCAGAGGAAAAATTGATAATGTCGTCTGAAACGCACAAGAAGCGCCAGAAAAAGGTAAGTCGATTCATTCATTCCATCCCGAAGGGACGATACCATCCGGCGTTCATAGTCGCCGCTCGAAACGTTCGCTCAAATCGCATCGCCCGCGATAGCCACTTCGCCGCGCGTCCAAGACATTGACATTTCATCGTGTTTACATGTCACATGTCATTGAATCATTCCAATAGTTGTTCCAGAGTGGCTATCGTTGTTGAGCGATGCTCAAAAATGTTTGGTCGAAATAAATCATTTGCTTTTTCGATGTGACGCTTCGAAAAGCAAATTGTTTTCTACTTTGGAAAATGCGACGACGAATCCATTCATTTGCTCAAATCGTCGAGATAATCGCAACGAAATAAAATTCATACAAATTTGCTGCCAACACAAGTCAAAATTTCTCCAATACGAACTTTTGCATCGTCGCCAGACAACATTTTTGTGGTAAGAATCCGGTATACGAAACCGTCTTCAGATCAATTACTCGACGAAATCTCGCAATTTAATTGCCTCCGAAGTGCGCTCCACACCCAAACCGTTTAATTCGCAATGTTTCGTGCAGCATCTGTCACATACGCGGAACGTGTAATTTGCATTTCAATTCTTTGATTTTTTTTTCCTCTCTTTTGCATCTTCGTTCTTTCACACGAATCTATTCCCAGTGGAAACTAATTAAGAACAGGTATTTTTGTTGTTTACGTTGATCGGCCACTGTGTGTTGGTGTCGTTCTGATGAACTGGCAATCAATTGTTGAATATGGCGGTTCGAGTCAATTGGCTCAGTGAATTTGTTTACGTGATAATCGATTGAGGATTGTTCAGAGATTTACGCGCAACACCACGACTCTCAAGCACTTGGACCGGATACCAACGCTGCTGATTCCAACGCAATGGGACATCCTTCGCCGAAATATTTGTTGATAAAACATGTAAATATCGCTTCAAGATTTGATGGCCAGCGTGTTGGAGTGGATTGTGTTCGGCCCTGAAACTGGTTTCGTTGTGTTCGGTGCGGTGACCATTCCGAATCGCCTTTGGCAATATTCAAGTCGATGTTGTTTTTTTTTTGCGTTTCATTTCTTTTGTTTTGTTTCATTTCGTCCGTGATTATATCCGAGGCTACGCATGAAATTTTATCACGACTCATTTTCGGCCAACTTGGCTCCAAGCGACTCCAAACGAGCGTTTTTATTTCCATCTAACACTGTTTGAGTTGCCATTCAACATTTGCTTGAGCGATAAGATAACCCACCAACGGTTCGGTCGAGTCGAAAGCTACATTTTCGGCAGTTTTTATCGGTTTCAACAGTGTGTGCGTGTGTTTGTTTTCTCGACGCGGCTTGGCTTGAAAATGCGCGTTAAATCGAGAGCTTCTCCTGATTTTCCAATTTGGTTCCGTTCCACCAGCGTGTTCGTCATTCGTTCTTGGCCGATTTTCAGTGTGAATCTTCTTCGTTTCAGAAATCAGTCACGATGCGACGCAACGTAACGAGCATTTTGAAATTCCTCGTCTTGTGCTTGGTCACCGTCCTTCTAACGGCATTCTTATACAAGACATTCTTCTACGTGCAAACCATGTACGATTTGGATGATTCTAAGCCGGCAGCTTTGCATCAACGACACCTAGCTCATCCACGTCACGGAGCATTCTTCGGTTCGGAACAGCAACGGAATGCCAACCAAAAGAGAATCGATTGGCACGATTATGCGTACATCGAACACGAAAAGAGTCGAACGGGACTCGGGGAACACGGCCAGCCGGCTCATGTGTCCCCCGAGGAGGAGGAGCAACGACAGTACCTTTTCAGTCAGAACGGCTTCAATGGGCTGCTCAGTGATAAAATATCATTAAATCGTTCGGTAGCTGACATTCGACACAAAGAGTGAGTCGTTGCCTTTGTCGTTTCCGTTGATCGTCGCTCATTCGAAATTTTCAATTTTTCTCTCATCATTTCGAACAGTTGTGCGAAGCAAAAGTATTTAAGCGAGTTGCCAACCGTAAGTGTTGTGGTGCCATTTTTCAACGAACATTGGAGTACATTGTTGCGAACGTGTTACAGCGTTTTGAATCGTTCGCCAAAAGAATTGATTGTCGAAATCATTCTAGTTGATGATGCAAGCAATAAAGAATTTCTCAAAGAAAAACTAGATCGTTACGTGGCCGAGCATTTGCCCAAGGTAAAGGTGATTCGTCTTCCAGAACGATCAGGGTTGATTGTGGCCCGTTTGGCTGGAGCAAAAATAGCGAGCGGAGATGTGTTGATATTTTTGGATTCGCACACGGAACCGAACACCAATTGGCTGCCGCCGTTGTTGGGTGAGTAGGAGTGGACATTCACCGTGGAGCATATCGATTGAACGATCCATTACAGATCCGATTGCTGAAAACTACAAAGTATGTGTGTGTCCGTTCATTGATGTCATCGCTTATGACACATTCGAGTATCGAGCCCAAGATGAGGGTGCCCGAGGTGCATTCGATTGGCAGTTCTTCTACAAAGTGAGTGAAGCAAAGTCTCTTTGAGATGAACCGTGACTTGAACATGAGTCTTTTCGTAGCGTCTGCCTTTGCTTGCTGACGACTTGGCTCATCCGATTCGACCATTCCGGAGTCCAATAATGGCCGGCGGCTTATTCGCCATTAGTGCGAAATTCTTCTGGGAACTTGGCGGCTATGATGACGGTCTTGATATTTGGGGCGGTGAACAATACGAGCTCAGTTTCAAAATTTGGCAATGCGGCGGTGAAATGTATGATGCGCCTTGCTCCCGAGTTGGTCATATCTACCGCGGTGGTGGCGTACCACAACAGAACGGCCAACAAAGAGGGGATTTCTTGCACAAAGTAAGTGAATTGTGTCATCTAACTGAACCGTTGATTTTAATCAATCATCTTCACGCAGAATTACAAGCGAGTGGCCGAAGTGTGGATGGACGAATACAAGAATTACTTGTACGAACGGGATCCGGATCGTTACCATAATTTGGATGCTGGCGATCTGACCAGACAGAAGGCCATCCGAGAGAAATTGAAATGTAAATCATTCAAGTGGTTCATAGAAGAGATTGCTTTTGATTTGCCGAAGAAATATCCGCCAGTTGAGCCACCCGACTTCGCCTCTGGCACGATTCGAAGTGTATCAGATCCGTCGATGTGCGTGGATTCGATGAACCATGGAACGCATGAGCAGCTCGGCGTCTATCAATGCTCTGCCAATCACAAGCGACCCCACCAAAATCAATATTACGCTTTGTCGTGGCATAAGGACATCCGGATGAAGGGTCTGACGAGATGCTTCGATGTGGCCAGTGGTGGAAAAGATGCACCCGTTTTATTCTACGACTGTCACGGCCAGCAGGGCAATCAACTGTGGCGTTACGATCCGGTAAGTCTTTCTTTACACGTTGCGGGAATGAAGATTTCACATAGCCATTCAATTTCAGGACAAGAAATGGATCATCCAAGGCCATAACAACCGGTGCTTGGACTACAATCCGAAAACACACCAACTTATTGTGAACCAATGCGATGCCCAAAATACTCATATGCTCTGGGAGTTTGGCACCTTCAATCGAACACTATTGAACAATTTCGCCAAGGAGGGACCGCTTGGCGATGAAATTTAGACGAGAACAAAAATCAATTCCAAATGAAACGTGATAGACTGCGTGAGAATAATGAATATCCCCGAAAAAAACACACATATCGATCGATGCCAATCTTAAAGATGATAAGTCTGCCGTTATTCACCGATTAAAGCCAATTTTCTAGTCCGACTGTTGACAATGAAGTGTTTTGTTTTGCATTTTGCGTTCTTTTTTTCGCATTTTCGCATTCTTTTTGATTCCACCAATAAAATGAAATGCGTCCAGAATCGAATGTGCTTTATTATTTCATTTGCGGGTTAACACTGAGCCCGCGTTTCGTCATCGCTTTTGTTAGTTTTTATGAAATTCAAAACGTATTGCAGCGGCCGAGAAACTTTCACGTACGAATACTTGCGTTCCAGTGACTCAAAGTCGACCGTTTCGATCTGAAATTTGAAAAAAAGAATCAAACTCGAGTCGTTTATTGAACACGGCTGGCGCAACCTCATCACTGGGATCCTCTTCGACGCTCAACGTATTCAAAAACCTTTCAGCGAAAGCCAGGATTCCACTCCAGTTCCGGAAATTCAATGAAACCTCGTTCTCGCCGAGCTGAAAAATTCTTTTGATTGCTTCAATGTTGTCGCGTGTTCCGTGGAATCCAAGGGCAACCTGGAGCGCCTCATCCAAATGCAGGTAATTCATTGTACGCTCCTGCGCGGAAAAATCCGCTGGAAGTTTACGTTCAGCATCATCGGTAGGTGTTGAGCTCTGACTGATTGACTCGAGAGCCTCATCAGGCGGTTCGCTCAAGAATTTCGCGAAAACATAGCGATACAGCTGTTTGCAATGGTCCGAGATCCACACATGCTTGCTGACGTAATCGAGCGGCGTCAATTTGGCCAAATGCTGTGTGTTGACCGGCAAACTGAATCGTGCCGAACAACGACTGTATTTGCGAGGCGTTTCGAGCCATCTCTCTGGATCAAGATTTCGGATGGGCACCGTCATCTTGAACTGTCTTAATGCCTCGCTAGAATTGTCTATCTGATCAGGTGGAAGAGTTCGAAAGGCTTCCTTTAACGCTTTATTCATCTGAAATCGAATTGAATCCATCAAGCGCCAAATTTGGGGGGAAGGGGGCGACTCACGTATTTTTCGAAGGCACTCTCCACCACGTCAATGCACAATCCTCGACGTAGTATTTTCAGAATGTCCTCGGTGATAAAACTCGACTGCAAGCAAGCATTCGAGCGGCTTCCAAGTTGTTGACTGCTTCGGTCTTCGCCCCTGGCGGCCTTCTGAACGTTATTGTTGCTTGGAATGAGCGATGGCCGGGCACTTGCGTTCGGCGAGTCCGGGCCCAGAGTCGCAATTTGCGTTTCGGGTTCTTGGCTAACGTGGAACGTGCTACCGCCTTGCGTCTTGCCCTTCTTCTTCTTCTTTCCCCGTCGTTTCGGACCATCATCGTTCTCATCGTCGTTGTCTCGTTCGTTGATGCAGACAATCGTCGTTGCCGTCGACTTCAATTCGGCCTCCTTCTGCTGTTGTGCCTTCTGTTCCAGAGATTTCTTCTTCGCCTCTTGTTCACAAAGCCGCATATTCTTGGGCCCCTGTATCCCAGTCCCGGCTCGATCACTTTTCGACGTCCTCGAAGCAACATCATGCAGTTGAAAAGCTGGTGATAGCTCTGACGACGCGTTCCAAAATAACGTCTCCTGACTGTGGCTCCGACGCAGGTCCAACACAAGCTGTTTCCGTTCCCTCGAAAAGCTTTTAATCGGATCTGGTGTGAAGCATCGTCGTCCACGAATCATCTGGGAGCCCGTGCTGGTCCGGGTCAGAGTCGGTGTTGGGGTCAGAGGCCGTGAGTCAGAGCCTGCGTATCGACGGAACAACTCTTCCGGGATGCGATCCGGGTCCGTGATGTCATTTGCATTCAACTCATTGTAGTTCATCTCCTTCTCGTGCTTGACGAAATACCCTTTGCCATCGGCGAGACATTGCTCTTTCACTTGTTTCACTACGTCTTTGACCTCATTCGGGCCTGGATGATTGCACAATATCGAACAGGCTCGAGAGTACGGATTGAAAAGTGTCCCGAAGGGGCGCAGTGAGAACTCGACGGGTCTGGCGATCGCACATCTCGACAAATTGAATTCGAGCGAGTTTCTTTGGAGGCGATACAGTTTCTTTTTCGGACTGGCGATTAGACCTGTTTTGCTCACCGGGTTGTAGCTCATCGCGATTGAACTGGCTCTGCTTGTTTCAAATCAACAACATATACCCATGACAACCGCGAACAGTGACAGGTGCGAGAGATTGAGGTGTGATATCGATCCAACAGAGCCAGCACTGGGGACTGCTCACCCTAAACTTGCTCGTTTGGTTCAGATCAGTTGTTGATTAGTTTAAGAATACGATTAGACGCCCGATTTACACCTTATTTATTAAAGAACAATGAAAAATTCCCCACTAAAATATCACCCGTTCAAAAACTGACACTGGTTGTAACTACAAAGCGATTGGTATACCACCAAAGCTTTACAACTTCGACTCGGTGAGCCAGTTGAAGGATTGAGCCTTGCGCTCCGACGATGGGTCAATGATTACATTCAATATTGTGGGTCGCTTCTGGACGGCCAACGCCTCTTTCAAAGATCTCTGCAAAGTTGGAATGTCTCGCACGAAGTATCCCTTCTCGCCGAACATTCCCAGCAGCGCCTCGTAGCGAGTTTCAACCGTTAACGATGTCGGTGGGGTCCTGTGGGGTGCCAAGAAATATAATGATTGTGAGAGATAATACGCTTCAAACTACTCACACTTGAGTCAAGTCCCCTCCGTCGCGGATCTCATTGAAGGTGGCCTCATCGAAACCGCTGTAGATGCCGCCATTGTTCACGATAATAATAACGATGGGAAGCTGATAGCGTTGCATTGTCTCAATTTCCATTCCCGAGAATCCAAAAGCCGAATCGCCCTCTACGCAAATCACTCGCTTGTTCGGATGATAGTCCCGGCAGTACAACGCCGCAGCAATGGCAAACCCAGGGCCAACGCCCATCGTACCGAATGTGCCGGCATCCAATCGATGTCTCGGCTGAATATTATGCAGCATCGTTCGGCCGATGTCCATCGTGTTAGCGCCTGAATTTGAACGAAATCGAATTTAAATGCCCCACGAGCATACCCGTTGACAACCAACTTACCTTCGCTGACGATGATTGCGTCCTTGGGAATGATCTCTTGCACGTTGTGGAACACCGTGTAGTAGTTTAGCGGCACACTGGTATCGGCCGCCATTTTTTGAACGGTACTGCGATTCACCTCGCATTTCTGCGTTAACGTTTTCCACCAATCGGCCCGGTCGTCGAATCTGTACGATCCGAGAGCATCGCGCAATTGATCCACGAATGGCAAAATGTCCGATTGAACAGCCACTGCGCTTGGAATGCTGTTGTGCAGTTCTTCCGCGCATAAATCGACTTGGATGACTTTCACATCAGAGGCGTAACGTGGCGGCCTTCCGAAATGTAGAATCCAATTCAGGCGGGCACCCAACAGTAGAATAACGTCGGCCTTCTGAAGAGCCAAAGTTCGGGCAGAGGAAACGCTGTGTTTGGAAGTATCCGGCACAACACCCTTGCCCATCGGACTGGCCAGAACAGGAAAATTCGCTCGATCGATCAAGTCACGAATTGATTTCTCGGCTCGCGCATACGCTGCACCTTTACCGACGATGACCAAAGGTCGTTTGGCCGAACGAAGCACATTCGCGGCTTGCGTGACTTGTCGCACATCAGGATAGGCAAGCGGTGCGGCTGGATGGGTGTACTGTGGTGGAAGATCACTGAGCAGAACCTTCGATTGCAGCAAATTGCCTGGAAAATCGAGATAAGAAACGCCAGGCCGGCCGTACGTGCATAGGCGAACAGCTTTCTCGATGTGGGTCGGGATGAGAGCGGGATTCGCAGGTCGAGCTGCATATTTGCAGTACGGACGAGATAATTCGACTTGATGACATTCCTGAAACCCGCCGATGCCTTCGTGATCCTCGAAAGTTGATCCGGCGATGACCAATAGTGGCCAACAGTTGACTTGCGCATTCGCCATTCCAGCGGTGCAGTGCAACAAACCCGGTCCCGGCACAACAAAACACACTCCAGGCTTCCCGGTCAAATACCCAATCGCTTGGGCTGCATAGCAAGCTGACTGTTCGTTGCGCATTCCGATGTACTTCAAACCAGCCCCTTGCAAGGCCATCGACAACTCCACCACTGGAATGCCGACGATACCGAATACATACTCGATTCCCTGTTGAATGAAAAGAAAACAATCGATTAAATGACAATGCATTTCTTATCGAATTTCGAAACGGACTTGGAGTTGATTAATTTCTAAAGATCCAACGACGCCACGATTAAATCCTCTCTGAGAATTGACCTTTGGTCCACGCGATGGCAACGACGCAATGGCAGCAATGAATCAAAAGCGATCTTCCTGCTCCCGAACGAATGGAATGAAGTCGATTCGAAAATAATTACTTGCGATTTGAGTGATTCGGCAATCAACGTTGTCACTTCGATGCTGGCCATTTCTCGGTTTCGCTCGTCTAGGAAATGACGAAAATGGGCAATTCGTTCAGTTTCCTCGGTTTATCAACACGTCAATCAAATACACAATGTCTCACTCGAAAACAAAACAAATAAATCATCTGAAGTTTCATTACATTTGGTGTGCATGTCACTGGTTTGTTGATCACCGAGACCGATTCATCGGAGAATCAGCAATGCCATCTGACGGGTAATTCAAATTCAAATTGACATTGAAAGTCGACGGTTGCTCGCGGATCGAATCCAGGGACTGTATCTCAGCTGAGCGGCGGGAGCTCTGGTCGCTTCAATGAACGCAAAGTTCATAGTTCTTCGAGCGGATATCTGAACAAGCCGGTAATCGACCAACGAAACCGAACTGAAACTACATATTCCATTGTCGTTGTTGGCGTTGTTTTCCATTTCGTTCAATTCGTCGTCGCTTCAATCGAAGCATCTTCCGATGAAGTGAATTCCATTCGGCCGATTTTGCGGTCTCAGAGAATTGACGATAAGAACTTATGATTGCTTCGTTGACAGAGCGTGGTCGATAAGCGACGAGGAAATGGTGCAGTCTTGAGCGACGAGATTGATTCACCGCATTCACCGGTGACTTCATTACTTGTGGAGCTGGCTTTGGGCCCTAATTTTATCACACTTTCAGACTGATGGAACCGGTGACGGATGTCCAGCCAAGGGTTGAATGCTCGACGATAGGGCGTTGAGAGGGATGTCGACGGATGAACTTGTCGTTCACTTGCTTAAGCGTGCTTATTCTTATTCAAAATTCTTCTGAAGAAAATGCAAGTCAAGTGAAGGTTCTGATCGTTTAAAACGAGAGAGCCTAGATAGAACTGGATGAACTCAATAGTACACTGTATACTGAGTCAGCAGAATTCTTAAAGAATTCGTAAGAATTCATTAACTGAGCCACAAAATCACCTATCACCGTCTATCGACGGGTTGCGACAAAAAAACGAAAAGATGAGGGCCGAGGTCGACAACCTCGTTTGACTCTTCAATCATCCCAGGAAGGATTCCTGGAATGTGGAGAATCGGAAGCAGGAGCTGGATAGCAAAATGAGTGAGATCGGAACAGTTTTCCGGAAAGTTTATTCAAAGACGTATACGAGAGCAATGTGAGAGGAACCAAAAAAAAAAATAAATTAAATAAATCGAAAGGAAAAGATCGAGCTAGATGAAAGAAATAAAACACGTCTTGAAGACGAAAAAAAAACAAATATTTCGATTTTAGCGTAAGACCTCAATATACAAAATTCTTCGCGAATGGAGATTGCCGTAAACGAAAGTTTCTTACTTTGTGGCTATTTGTATATTCTTCATCTTCGCTTGTAACAATTTTCGATTTTCGCGGAGAGAGTCTCACATTCTTGAATCCTCTCTCCACTGTTGGTCAAGGGGTCGACTAATCTGCCACTTCACGGCTTTTCACGGTCGAAACCACGCTGAGATCACCCCAGAACTCAACGCGAATTCCGAGTTGGGTCAATATAAGTTTGAGTCGGAGCCACTGGATTTGAGTTGAGATCAACATTTTTTTGTGATTTAGGAAAATTCGTTCCTGGTAGTTCGGGTGTTGTTCTGTCGTTTTCTCAAAGAAGAAGATTTCCGCGGACGAATCAGTGGGTATTTTCTCGTGCAATAAATTTGAAGTGTTATCAATCGGCAACAGGTGCTCACTCAACCACTCGCCTAGCTGCGGAGAATGCAGTCTTCAAACAGGTAACTGCGACTCTGGCGTCTTTTTATAGTGGTTCGCTTCAATCGCATCTGGTTCGGTTGTTGACCATCCTCGTGAATCAATTTGCAGTGTGAAATGATCGGAAAATGACCTTTCTTTCCAAGCAAGCAAACATTAAAGCAAGCTGTCAAAATGGCTGCGATAAATGAGGACAATCGGAAGCAGGAACTGGATAGCAAGATGAGTGAAATTCAGGATTCAAAAAGAAGATGCACAGACTCAGAAAAAAAATGTTTTCGAGTTGAGTTTAATAGCTCATTATACAAAATTCTGTGCGAAAGGAGATTCAAATGAACGAAGGTCTCTTATTTCCTAGTTAATTGTTTATTCGCCATCTCCGCTTTTATCAATTTTCGATTTTCGATTTTCGTGGAGAGAGTCTCACATTCTTGAATCCTCTCTCCACTGTTGATCAAGGGGTCGATCAAGCTGCAACTACACGGCTCTTCACGGTCAAAGCCACACTGAGATCGCCCCAGAACTCAACGCGAATTCTGAGTTGGGTCAATATGAGTTTGATTCGGAGCCACTGGATTCGAGTTGAGATCAAATTTTTTTGTGCTTCAGCAAAATCTGTTGCGGGCAGTGCGAGTGTTCGGGCGTGGTTGCAACCGGATGTGGGTGCGACCGAAACTGTTTGCAAATTGTCTGTACTTAAATCCGGGCTTAGGTGCATCCGGTTGAAGCAAGTAAATTTCTAAACAAGGGGAAGCGCTGGAATCCAACTTTGCTCTTTCCCACTCAATCAAACGATAACAACGACAGAGGTTGGTTTTTTCTCATTTTATTTCAACAAGAATTTACTAAATGTATAAAAACTATGCATAAATTTGTTTTTTTTTTATCGTCTAGACTACAAAATAAACAAAATAAACAAAATAAACAAAATAATATGATCATAAAAATGAAATGGATAAAATTATTCTAAAATGAGAAAAATATAAAAAAAAAAAACATAAAATGAAAACAAATAGTCTAATCCACCGGACGAGCAACGCATTCAGATCGTTGCTGTCCGGAACTTTTGTTCAGAAATGAATTGACTGGAGTGAAGCTTTCAAAAAGCATCAAACAGAAAAGTGATTGTCATGAAA
Organism: Lestremia cinerea; assembly: GCA_027564135.1. Lineage (NCBI taxonomy): Eukaryota > Metazoa > Arthropoda > Insecta > Diptera > Cecidomyiidae > Lestremia > Lestremia cinerea. Next base: position 12,895 of record JANSTV010019892.1, read on the forward strand.
GTAATTTGCAACATTGATCATCTACAGGCTAATCGTATCCTCCGCCACCGATGCTTAAACGTACGTAACTAAGTGGTGAAATGATCCAAATCTAAGCGCTGGCAGTGATTTAGATCGATCGAGCATTTCCATAAAGAAAACCAAAAAAGTCAACAAAAGAAAAAAAAGAATAACAAAAGTGTTCCCGTCATTGACGAAAATAAATAAATAAATAATAAATATTGCTTCGATGTTACGTGTCTCAAGCACACTTGCCATGCCATGGTCGGATGACAGATTTGGTCGTGTTTCTGGAACGAGTCAAAAACAGAGAAGATTGCATTAGATTTCGTTTCGATCAATTCACCGTATTGGTCATCGTTATCACTTACAGTTGGACGACAGCTTCATGCCAGTGTCGAGGTTGAGGGCTTGCTTCAGCACCTCGTAGGTGGAAAACGACACGGCCACCATTGGAATTGCACGCAAGTAGTTGATGGACATGCCACGATACAGTCCCCGGACGACGCCATTCTCCGAATAGATGTGCTTCAAGGTGCTGAACATACCCATGCTGTGAACAGAATGAACGGTCAATGATTTTGGTATTTCTCCGTTGGACGGAAGCATCAAATAGTTAGTTGAGAACAACTGACAACCAGAGCGACAGAGATTCACATGCAAACACAACACATAATGCCAAATTAAACGTCAACGTATTGACTCGACTTCTGCTCCAAGCGAACACAAACAATGCCAACACCCCACAACAATCAGACCCACCTTCTGTTGATTTTTTTTACAAATTTCATTCGAACAAAATACGAGATTTTCATTTCGAAATCAATGCGATTTGGTGCATTCCATTTGCATCGTGAATTGGGGTTATTGGTATTGGTCCCCATTATCGATAATTACCATTTCGATTTGAACACATTTTGATCGAAAATAAACAAAGATTGACATTCAGTTAACGCTACAGCACGAGAGCCACGTGATGGCATCATTCAGCAAGCATGCGACTCCCGAAAATTTGATACCATCGCAGTGGGATCTCCTTCATCTACACAATTATCACCCACCAAGAGAAGGTTTAACCATACAAAAATGATAATTACCCGAATTTCGCCGTTTGCGGATCCATCATGGCCAATTGCATTCGTCGACGAGTCACATCCAAAGGATAGGAGAATGACTGTGCAATGGCGCCGGCAAAACCGCCGCAAAGTAGTTTCGCGGGAATGCTTAAGACGAGACCACCTGAAAATTACGTGAAAATCTATCAATCCATTTTCTTTGCGAGTTAATTGACGACTGTTTGATAATCAATCCGTCTGTCAGTGCAATCATCGCATTGATTTTGACCTTGGCAGGGATAAACCGCCACCGCTCGACCATCAGAAAAATTATCAAATTATCAAAACAGCCATCGATGTTGTTGTTTATGCATTCGCAGTACGTTGTTTGCACATTGTGATCAAACAACATGTGATTGGCATGGGCAGCAGTTGACATGGGACGCCATGACAGAAATGTCAATAAATCGCACCTCATTTCAAAGCAGAGGCCAACAAAAAGAAACATCACGCAACGAAATCACACTAAAAATAACGCAACAATTGGACAACAAAAGATGACAAATGATGTTTGCGCGAGTGATCGACATCGATGTGACCATTGTGTGGTTTGAAAATGCCCGGATTGGTACATAAATTTTTAGGCCGTTTGGGCTCAACGAGCAAAATGGAAATTTGTTGTTTTGTTTTCGTCATTTGAATGGATTTGTGATGCGAATGCGTCATTGGGAGGTCAACGTGACAAATGTATGCGGTCATCTGTCGACGCAACTGACAAATCGTCGACTGGGTAGCCACTCCCACACCCGACCCGCAGTCTCACCTGTATTTTTATCACATTTGTTACACGTCCAAGCCGGCGCGTATTTCATACAGAGGAATTTCACATTTTCGAAGCAATAAAACGAGAATCCAGCGTACGGAACCATTCCAGTGAGTGTTGGTGTGAAGCCACGGTATAAGCCTCGTACTCCGCCTTCCTGAAATACCGGAAACATGTTTAGTATTCGTCTTCCATCGGAGGATCGGTTCAAGGTGCACTTACATTCTTGAAGATCTCGACGGCTGTGTGAGCGATGCCAGTGTACCGATGTTCGCCTGTCACTTGAAAGGCTAATCGTGCTCGAATCGTGTCCAATGGGTAGGTCAATGTGACAGCTGTAACGCCAGCGCCAGCTCCAGCAATGAACTTATCCGAATGCTTGATGTACTGATTGGTCGGCAATATCGCCCCCAAGTACTGAAATCAAACGGAAGATTTAATGGATGCTCTGTCCAAAGAGAGAATGTTCCGAACATTACCTTTTTGTAAACCTCGAATGCGGTGAACTGTGTGGCCGCATACGGAAAGATTCGCACCATTTGAGCACCGTTGCCTTTATACAAAGCCGAGAATGATTCCATGCGAACGATGTGCCGCAAACCGCTGAACACTCCCAGATGCTTGTAGTGGGTGGAATGGGCTTGCAAGAGAATCTTGATCCGATCCAATGGTGCCACAGTTGTTTTCGAACACATTCCGGCGATGCCTGCGAATTGGAATCATCTTGCATGAGAATCGGCGTGCATAACATTGTTGCGTATCGTGATCTTTTGAACAGCGAACAGCGGTCAACGATCGTAGCTCAAGTGTTTCAGACTCTGTTTTGTCGAATTCCGAAAAATCACTTGAATTCTACGATAATGCGTTGACCCTCCAGCGGTGCTCGCAAAATCGTTATCAATCCAATGAACCAATCCAAAATGACCTCTATCAGCTATCTCCTCTCGCAACTGACATCCTTTCGTCTCAAGAGATAAACGAATTTTTCAAAAGAAGAATGTCTCAAATTCGAAACGACTAGCAACGACGAGCCACGACGAGCCACGCCGATAACGATGTCTTGAAATGACCATCAAAATGCAATAATGATTTCTCATCGTAATCGCACCATCTCACCGTCTTCGATACCAACACCAAACATACATTCCAATGCTAATGCAACGACGTTATTATGATTGCGTCAATTGCCATCCGAATGGAACGAACACGAAATGCATACGTCGAAAAATAGAAAGTTTTTCATTTACATTTGGTGCAAGTTACGGAACAAGTTGTTCGATCCAACGGTCAATGCATTGTTGTTGTTGCTGGTGGTGAATGTGTCGGTGGGGTTGATGATGGTGATGGGAATGCAATTGGCGAGGATGGCATTTGAGTTATTCCTGAATGATCGAACGATTCACCGATTGCATAAAATCCG
>JANSTV010020003.1:0-30225 GCA_027564135.1 Lestremia cinerea
ATGTGGTTAATCAAATCATTATTAATTATGTAATAATAAAATATAAATAAATAAATTGATTAATGAAAATAGGCAAAACAAACGAGAATATTTGGGGGAATCTTCTCTTTCGATGGAACGAGATGGAGAGAAACAGAGGAGATTGAATTGGACATGGCGATGATTCAGTTGGAGTTTATGGAGTCGTCTGAGAGCTCACGGCTGTTTGGGACGGTCTCCATCGGGAATAGCAAAAGAGAATTCTCTCAAAGGCACGTTGAATTTTGTGGCCAATTCGAGAAGTAGGAGTGCCCAAGCTGAATCGTGATGGATTTTTGTCCTTTTGGGCTATTTATGTGTTCCCCCAACGAAGCACTCACTAAAAAAGCCACTCGAAAGCCATGGTCCATTTGCGTTCCCACCCCTCAAGAACTGACTGACCATTCCACGATCCCTCAAAGGCATCAGGAAGGTCGGTTGACAAAACGGCAAACTCATCCAAATAGACTGCAGGAGAGATGCATTCGACCTCTCAATAATTTCTCCGCCCAAAAACCCCATTCGAATCAAATCGACAGAAACGCAATATCTTCTTTCTGAGCCACCACAAACCAAAAGCTCCACCTCCCATTCAACCCCACTAATAAGTTCATATTTTGAACGCAACGAAAAGAAACAAACAAAGAAAAAAAAATGTTAAAAGCAAATAAAATTTTAGAAGAATTTTTAATCAAAAGAAAAACGAAAACAAAAAATTACATAAAAATGAAATAAAAACAAATGAACAATTTTTTCTAGATGGGAATAGATGTTTGTAACGATGAAAATAATCAAATGGCAACTAAACTCATAATGTTTGTCTAAAACTAATGAAATCCGAGGTGACACACAATAGAATTGAATGTTTTAACCGTTTCTTTGAATATTACGATCGAATCTCATGCAGAACAGTCACAATGTGAGAGAGAGAGACAGACAAACCACTAGAATCAAAAAAAGAAAGGGAAAGGAGTGCAGAAAATCAATTAATTTCACTCATAGAACGCATAGGCTCGATATTAGAAACCACAAATGGCGAACAGACGGAGCGTCTTCGAAACGAGGTCCCCACCGAATTGCCAACGGACTCATTCCACAAGAAATTCATTGAAATTCGACCAAAAATTCATGGGCACACATTTTTCGCCTAAACAAAAATCTGAAGCAAACCCAGCATGTCGGTCATCGGTCATTGCTCAGTCTCGTAGGCAATTCAATTAGAATTTTTGTATTCAACGATTCGTTTCAATCGACAAAATTACATCGAAAATGCACGCAATTTTTGATACGATTTTTACCGAATTTTTACTCAACTTTTCAATTTCCAAAATAAATGTAAGAAATCTCACATTGAGACCAACGATTTACGAAGCAAATTGTTCAAAACGAGAAATTGTGGAATTGATTTTGATGCCCGTACAAACACACACACACAGACACTCAGACACACACACATGCCCAAATTCCGGATTGCTTTTCGATGCTTCAAGAACTTGAAATTTCTAAGGGAAATCCTGCGTTGGTTTCGGGAAGGTTTCGACATTCATCACAAACGCTTCGATGCGCCAAACAATTTGATTTGATTTAAATAACGGTGATTTTTCAAACGGTACTTCGCCTCTCAGAATTTCACATGGTTCAATATCGACCTGTGAAAGCTAATTTATTTCCAATTGCAACGCATTTGACCGAATTTAATTTGCGAGAAATGAACGAAAGAGGATAACCATTGCGCCCGGAGGCTAAATTTGGGTAGATTTTCATATTCTGGAATGTTTATGTGATATCCTCCAGCAGGCGCCATGGTTCCATGTGCAAACGAAATGAATGTTACTTATAGATTCTTCTGGCCGAGACAGCATTTACAATTTATCAGATTCGCCACCAATGTATTTAATTTAATATCATTTTAAGTCGAAATAAAACTGGATTCAATAAAATATATCAATCGTTCGTTTTCGTCAATCATCCCCTGCACGCAGGCAACAATCAATTTCAAAATAAAGCAGTTTCGTGGGTTGCAGACAGTGCGCATTCAGAAGCCGGCTCTCGAACCATTCGACTGCCCAAGACTCAAACCCGCATTCTACTACCGCACAAGCGATGACATTTAGGTTCGTTCGACCGGACCGTCATTTCATTCTGTGCAAGAGTCAAATTTTCATGTTGTGATTTCGAGACTGGGCCAAAAACAAACGCCAGAAAATGTCCAACAAACTGCTTGTTGTGAATCAAATTCAACGGAACGTCTTCCGGGAGTTTGGCCAACACAACAAGAAGCACATCTACAAGGACGGTGTCTCCATTGGCGGCGTTGTATACTATCCGCGGTGAGTTGAAGCACAATTGAGGTTATGTTTGGTTTTCTTCAAAGATTTATTTGCAGAGACCCCGATTATGTTGAACCGAAAGTGAAGAACCCACCGAAGCTCTTCAAAGTTGAACGGATCAAGCCAATGAAAGGCGCCCCGTTTTGGGAAAAGAGAATATTGAATGATCTTCGATTGGGAGATGTAATTACTGAATAGCCTACTTTGCTTCGTCCAGAGTGTAATATTGGATTCGATTTCAGGCTGGTGCGGCCGTGGCCATTGTCAAGAACATCCCCGAGAACAATGCTCGTTTGTGGAAGGTGAAGCATTTGATCTCCGTGCAGCCCATTGTGTTCCCGCACGGCGAACCCACAGAAAACGATGTCAAGCATACGCTCCTGAAATCTGACGGGACTTGTCTGGTGAGAAAGGAACTTCGACCGGACCCAGAACGTATCGAGGCCACCGACAAATTTATCGCCAATCCCAAGAAACTAGATAACCCAGGATTGGCGCGCGATTCACTTCTGAAGTGGTTGGATGGTCGTTTTTGTTAACAATGGAATATCGTTATTTAGCAATAAATGTATTTTTACTGAGAAAATTGGACCTGTTTGATTGTCAATTGCAGGGAGTGGCGCTTGTTAGAAGCAATACCGCTGCTGGACACTTTCTCTTTCCCGAAGTCTTTCCGTATCTATCTCCGGATCTCTGTCCCGAACTCTCTTTTGATCTCTCTCTTGATCTCTCTCCCGAAATCTCTCCCGATCTCTCTCCCGATCTCTCTCCCGAACTCTCTCCGGAACTCTCTCCCGATCTCTCCCGAAATCTCTCTTGATCTCTCTCCCGAACTCTCTCTTGATCTCTCCCCCGATCTCTCTCCCGATCTCTCTCCCGATCTCTCTTCCAATCTCTCCCCTTGCGACTCCAGCAATAAACTATTCCCCGTCAATCCGTAGAGCCTGAAATGGTAGAAATCCCAAGCAATAATCCCTTCCAAAAATCCCCAATTCCACGAACACCGGTTTACGAAAAAGCAAAACAAAAGCCAAAGTGTCTCGCCGAATTGTCTCACCTCAAAAGCACGTTCCGTCCATCCAAAGCACGAATTGCAAAAACCCAGCTTATTCATCATCGACATACTCACCGCGAGAGTCAACTGAGCAAACAAAAGAGAGAAATGAGTGTGTGCCCGCGAAACGATACAACGGTCATGATATAAGCGCGCCGCTCCACCATCAAGAGGTCAGTATTGAATCAGGCGAATCATCGAACGTTCGTCAGCCATTTGACTGTTTGCATTCAAACACAGAGCCCAGTGAATCAGTTGCGTTCCGAAATCAACTCGAAACGGGTTGACCAACACCAAACACAGAAAGAAAATCGATTGCAAATCGACATCATCACCAAAGGAATTAGTGTGGGAAAAGACCCCGGTCGGCGGCAAGGCGAACCAGAAAATCAACAATTGTTATCGCCACAATTCACCATAGACACAGCGGCTTATTCGACGACGTAAGTAGTTGTGCATGCATTTTGTGCAGTGTGTGATTGCCAGTGCAGATTGGACGCCGTGCAGATGGTGGATGTTCGGGTCATGTGCTGCGAACATGACTTTGATTTAATTTCATCACTGTTTTTTTTGTGTGTTTCAAAATTAATTGAATGGAATTAACATTACGCGCATAGACAACACACCACAAATTCCCGCTAAAGGCTAGCTTGTTTACCCGTTTTGTGTTTGGCATTCGCAAAACAACAAATTATCATCAATTTAAACCGAGCTTTATTGGGTAATTGAGTATTTTGCGCTCTACTCGATCCAAACGTATAGCCATTGTTATGGTTTTGTGATAAATTCTCCGTCTTTTCGATTTCAAAGCGAGAATAAACGGACGTCTTTTTCGATAACGGTCGTGCTGTGAATCAACACAAAAACCGTCCACCAAAACCTCTTCGATTGACCTGAGTTTGTTTTTAAGATCATCCGAGAGAGAGATAGAGAGGTGAGACATCTTGCTAGTCGTGTTTCGCGACGCTGATAGCCCATTCAATCGTTATTCAATCCAATCGCGATTGACCTTTTGCTTTAAAAACTTGATTTGTGATGTAAGCTCCGTTCGTGTTTTGACTTTACGAACCGTTTTTTGTTCATCTTCAACTTCACCGTCGTCACATCTCGCTTTTGTAATCTCGAAAATGATACACAGAAATGAGTGCGGTCGACATTCTTGCACGCAATCCATTGGACATTCTCACGAATCGTTTCTGCGCTGTGTAGTTTTCGATTTCTCTGCGGGACGCGTTTGCAATGCAGTTACCGAAAAAAAAAAATTTATGTAAATCTTCCATCTCACACATAGTGGAATCGTGAAATTCAAGGTTTTTCTGCGGTGTAGCGCGCATCAAAGGTGTGCACAAAGGTGAACAAATCCTTGATGTTAATTTAATGTGAAATTGTCTCATCAATTCCGGATTTTTACGATCGGAAATGGTGTAGAAGTCACGGTCATCCGTTGGAATGTTCCAGATTTTCGGTTAATTCACGCATCGCAGGTCATTCTCTGTCTGTAAACAAATCATTATGCATGCCGTCGATGACTCATCAATTCGTTCATTGTCTTCGTGTTATTTCAATATTTGTTTGTCAATTGCGCGACAATGGCTAGAACACTCATAACGCGTTTGTTCACAGCAACGACTATGACTAAACGAGTCTTGCCTTGGCCTAGCCGGGTTGGTTTTTCCACGTTCTGAACGCTGCAATGTTCAGGTGAAACTACTTGTCGTCGAGTAAATCACCTTATTTCGATTCGCCACGCACATTCAGTCCTTTGTTGACCTTCTTTGTCGACAAACAAATTCGAATTGTAATTTGGATGAATTATTGATGGAGCTCCTTACCCGCCATTCTGTTTACCCCTCGTTTCGTAATCAGTTCAGGGTTCAATGAATGATTGACGTTTTCTGTGATTCGTGTCAATCACCCATAGGTGTTAATCGATCGCAAGTAAGCAAATAGCTCTACACATTATCGCGGTCAGAATCATCCTGGCGATTTTCTCTTTCGAAACCGGTTCGTTTTGGCGAAGTGATTTCGATTCAAGTGAATTGCATTCTATATTTGATCATCCTCCCAGCCAATCAACAAGTTGACTGGGATCAACCAGCAAACATGCCTTCAAAACATTGAATCAATTGAAAATAAGAATCAGGTTTTGTCACGCAGGTTTGAGTTGTCGCGCGAGCAACACGTTCAAATGGCGGAGACAACGACAACGCGCATTTGATGCCGTCATAGCTTTTGATTAATTACTTTGATTTATTCGAACGAGTTTTTCAACTGTTCGCTAAGTCCGATTGAATCACCATTGTCATCGACCTTGACATCAGTTTTGTAATCCATTTGGCATTTGTGTTGCTGTTGGGTTTGTCGCTACGTGAGTTCAACCATCTGCGCGACGGATGGCACCTCGACCATAGCCATCGTGCGCGATTCGCTTTGTCAACGCTGCAGGAATTAATCACCGGTTGACTCACATTGGACGGGACAATTTGCGCAGCGTCAATTTTATGGCGATGCGATTGGACCCGCATCCAATCGTTAGCAACAACAAAAATGGCGTCGACGCAGGCCTCCATCCAATGAACAATGAACTCTCAATCGACTGTCGTGCGTTGAGCGCGACAAATCGGTGACATTGAAATGCGAATCGACAAACAAACGCCATTGCCCGCAATGGATGATCTGCCCAAGGGATTCGTAAACACTTTTAATTGAATAATTCATTGTTTGCGCTCGGAAGTCGATACGATTACAGTTGAATTTGTTGGGACATTTCCACCTGCACAATGAGCTACGTGTTGCGGACGATCGCGTCGCAGCAAGCTTATCACGTGCGAGATGAAGACAATGAAATTATTCGAAAATGTGTGACGTCGTAGAAACGCCAACGCTTCGGATGGGTTCAACTTGATGCGGTTCATTTCGGTGAGGACTTTACCATTGGAAAAAACCAGTTTTCGTGAATAGAACTTCCGGTTGACTCATCGACGATTTAGATCATTCTGTCTGGTAGCGAAATTGCCGACACGCGCCATTGTTTGTTTGTGGTTGATGAAATTTAATTGCCGAATTTCCCCAAAACACAAGCCGCAGACGTTTTAACGAGGTGATTTTTGAATTTCCCACTTGTTTTCAGAACGATGGGAGAGCAACGAGGATGGATGACGTTTCTGCTGTTCAGTTTGTCTCTCACTCTGACTGCAGCAACTGAGGGACAAACTTTGCAAGCTTTGGATCATTTTCACGGGCCAGTGCCCGCTGGGTATTCACCCGATCCCAAATTCGATGCTCGAGTGTCACAGCTGCTGTCCAGGAACATCCTTCAGCTCGCGAAGGAATTAGGCACTTCGCTGCTGGAAACCTCTTCGGAAAAAACCGAAGTTTTCTCACCGTTGAGCATTTATGGGGCTTTGAGTCTGTTGTTGTTGGGGTCAGCTGGACGAACCCACCAAGAGCTGATGCATTTACTGAAGTTTGACGAAGGTGAGATTCGAATACTCGTTCTGAACTGAGCAAATGAAGCAATGCCTTTTTCCAGATTCTTTCTTGGCCAGAAATCCATGGAAGATTCATGAAGAATTTGGAATTATGGTCGACGATATTGTCAAGGACTTTCCGAATCCACTACATCCCCGTCCAATGCATAACTGGCAGTTGAATCGATCACCCAGCCGATCATTCGGTTTCACACGTCGAACAACGGAACAAGATCCCGGTGAAGATCAAAAAATTTCCATCGCGAATGGAGTTTTCTTGCACGAGGGCTACTCGCTTCGACCAGATTACAGAGACGCGGTGCTGAATGTTTATAAAAGCAACATCCGGAATTTGGATTTCTCAGGCAAGCCCCAAGACGCTGCTAGATTTATCAATGAGTGAGTTAACGAGTGGCTTGCGTTTCGAGTAGATTTACTGACTTATCGTTGATTTAGTTGGGTGAGCAAGGAGACCAACGGGAAAATCAAGGAAATCGTTCAAGACGTCAGTCCTGAGACTAAAATGGTGCTGGCCAGCGCTCTCTACTTCAAAGCTCAGTGGGAGAAGACCTTCTTGGAAGGAGCTACAGGCCCGTAAGTACTCTGTTTGTGCTGTGAGAAAAGTCTCGTCACTCAAATGGCTCCTTTCCCCCACAGACGACCATTCTATCCTGACGGCGAGGGAACCACTCCAATCACTGTAAACATGATGGCTCACGGAGGCTCTTTCCCATTCTACGACTCCAAGGAATATGACTGCCGCATCATTGGCTTCCCATACAAGCGCAATCTCACCACGATGTACATCATTCTGCCAAACAACTCGAGCCGAGATCGTTTGCGTGATTTGCAATCGCGATTATCCGCCGATATGATTGAAGAGATGATTTCCAAGATGGAGTGGAAGACGGCCGTTATTTTGTTTCCGAAATTGCACATCTCCAATCAGATTAATCTGAAGAAGTCTCTCGACAAAATGGGCATATCTACGTTGTTCGATCTGAAGACCAGCGATCTGTCGTTGATTTCTTCCGGGGAGGAGGTGCTTCAGAGTCCGTCACCAAGTCACGGCAGCAGCGGATTCATTTCTTCCTTCGTAGAGGATGATCGTATTAGTAATATTTTCCACTCTCCAGCATCGAATCCATCGTTGATTCCTTCCGAAGAGGAAGTGCCCAAGAGCCCGGCGCCAAGTCACGGTGGCAGTGGATTCATTTCCTCTTTCGTTGAGGATGATCGTATTAGTGGGATTTTCAACGTTGCGGCACCGAATCTACCACGATATCCTGGCGCTTCGGATGACGAGGAGGAACAGTTTATTTTCTCGCGAATCGGAGAAGAAGACAATCAGACCGAAACCACCACTATCAAGGCTGAAAACGCTACTCTGACAAAGGAAACGACAGAAAAGTGTAAAGAAGAGCCGACAGAAGTGAAAACCACCAAAGCTGCTGAGAGTACAACCGCCGCAACGGAGAGCAGTCGAAGAAAACGCAACGCAGTCAGTGATTCTGTCAGTTACAAGACCTCCAGTCAATTCCGTCAATCACAAGAGCCCCTTCGACTGAAGGACTTCATTTTGCGGAAACGAATCACCAAATCCCATCCGCGAAAGAAGCTTCGCAGCCGGGCAAAGAGACACGCTGCGGAAGATACGACGCAAAGTCTCAGGAATTTGGATCAACAACGTCTACTGGCGTCCAACCCGAATCCCGGCCTTTATGCCGATGAGATTCTGCACAAAGTCGATTTGACTGTCAACGAGAAGGGAACTGAGGGCGGTGCAGCCACTCTCACTTTCTTGTATCGCACCGGCACTGATGTTGTCTTCCGCGTGGACACTCCATTCATGCTCTTGATCCGGCACGACGACACCAAATTACCGTTGTTTTATGGCACCGTATACGAACCGACCGACAGCGAATAAACGCAACGCAGCGATCAACATAAACGTTCCCTCTCAATTGCATTTAAGGTTGAATTGTGTGACATTTTGCTTAGAATTTAGTGTAAATAAATTTATTTAATTATTCTCCATTTGTTTTCCGCTTCCATTCCATTCCACCCAGGGCATTCAAAGGCAAATGAAACGTAAGACTGTTGAAGAAACATAAATAACGGGTTTATTCAAAACCATTATTGTTACAATCACAGGACTACGCCGGCTAAGGCTTATCATAGCGATATCGAAGCTTCTCGGGAGGCTCACAATACTCCTTGACGATGAGCTTGCAGAGGAACACATGGAACACGATGATGATTGCGCAAATAGAGATCCAAAAGAATGTCGGCAGTCCACCCAGCTGATTGCCGTGTTTGTGCAAAGCAATGACATGGTGTTCGTGAGCCGGAGCCTCGGCCACCTCCTTCACATGAATGGCATGCTGCAATTCTTCGATGTGTTCCTTGTCCGAAGCGATGTAGAGGATGGCCGTCAGAGGTTCGGTCAACTTGACCGGAAACATTGTCGGTTGATTGCTCAACGAGATTGGATCGTCCAAGCAGCCGCCGTCGCAGGCATAGTATTTCCCATCGGATCGGTCCAAGGCGATGTACAGGACTGCTCGATTGTCCTCGTCCACCACGATGCTCACATTGATATGTGTCATATTGCCATAGTTCAATCGCCTGAGAACGGAGCAGAGTGAGTTGGAGGTCGAATGGATATTTCCCGAAATACTCACTTGAAGAAGTAGTCTCTGTGGAGATACTTCGGATGAATGTTCAGTTCCAAATGTTGATTGCTGAAGCGGAAGCCTCCGAAGCTGAGCACCATTGCTTGTAACACCCCAGATGCCCCGGCCTTGATCAGATTGTGGCAACCTTGTTTCTCCAAAGTCAGCAGCCAAGACGACACCAATTTGTTGAAATCCTCCATCGACCGCGTATCCTTCCATAAATTGCCAGCCTGCGAAAGAGTCCCATGTCAGAGTTCTGTGCAGCAAATCGACGCTAAAAACTTACCTGCAGTGTATGATAGCTGTCGTAACACCCTTCCGCGTACTGTAGAGCTTTCAAAACCTCTCCTCGAACCTGCTCCGAAGTGGCCAATTCGAATTCAAAGCTCCTCACTTGCGACAGCACTCCGTAAATGGTTGCATTTATGCGATCACCATTGATGGCATCGTCCGCTTTTGAGGTGCTTATCTGGAATCCCGTCTCCCACAAATTATTCCAAACCTTTGTATGCTGTTTCATAAACGTCGCAATGCCGCTTCGATCGTCGCCCATTTGAAAATTGAATTCATTCTGTTGAAGAAGATTCGTCATAATCTCAACCGCAAAAGACTCGATGTCGTCTTGCTTTTGTTTGTTTGCCGAGTTGAAAGCCGATGAAATTTCGTAGTTGATGACGTGAATGATATCCAATTTGGTAACGCCCCGTTTGTTTAAAGCGATTCGTGACGGTAACTTTTGAACCACAATCGTTACGTACAGAATCTCATTGTTTCGCCTCAAGTCAACCGTGCCTGTCGTCACGAGGAACTCTATCATCCTGTTTGTGCTACCTTGACGGAGTCTTTGGAAGGAAAAAAACTGGTTAGCTTCAGCTCTGGTAATCAAGTCGAAAGACTCACTTCAAGTTCTTTGTCTCAGCCGACGTCCATTCTGACACTTGGGGCATCGTCAATTCGATCTCATTGTCGCCATTCCGCATGTTCGTTATCCTCACCTCCTGGACAAACACTTGAGGAATCACGCGATGCGCTGGAAAATCCATGGCAAGATTAAACACACCGATGACGACGAGCATCGTAAAGAACTCACCATAAAAATTGTGCGAAACGAAGAAATCTCCTCGGAAACATTCAAACTTGTGCACGATCCCATTGATGTAGTCCACAACGAGGGCGTCTCTACTGTTGGCCGTTGCTTCCGGGGTCTCCTGTCGACTCTTGTGCAAAATCGTCGCAATCGGATGATAATTCACCGATTTCGACAGAAATCGCCCGAATTTAACATAAAAGCTGGCATCTTTGCCGACTTCAAGCCCGAACCATCCGTTGCCAACATACGGAATAAAGCGTTGCCCAGGTGACAGCGAAGCGATTGTATGCTCGTCAATGCCCGAATAATGCTCAATTCGAACATTAAATTCAGCATTTCGCGAATAGAATGGTGTCAGTCGATCGTCGATGCATCTCAACAGCGGATCTGTTCGTGATCAATAAATACATACGTCAAACGATATTTACTTTGTGACGAACCCAATTTGAGTGCAATTAGGTTATGCCACCACCAGTTCCGGCACTTACCTTTGATGTTCACTGGCGAACTGAACAGCCACGCGAAAATGTACGGCCCAATGTACAGCAGAACGATGGCCAGACAAAAAAGGATGAGGAAAAATTTGCGATAACTAAAATTCCCTTCGAAATGCCGCTTGAACCGACGATTCCACTCGCTGAAATCCGGATTGTAGTATTTCCTATTTCGAAACATTTTCTCCATAAAACATCCGGAGGAATGTAACAACTTGCAGCCCAATCAAAATGTCACTTTCAGTCTTTTCGTTTCGCTTCAAAGTCGATGCAAATCAATTGTGTTTTTTCCTCATTTCGAATTTAAAATGCAAAAACAAACAATCTTGCCTTCGTTATCATTATTTCACTTTGTGCAAGTCGGATGCAAACGTCAAATGATTTTTGGCTGTCATTGGCTTGTGTTTGGTCGCGCTTTCGGACAGTTTGAACCTATAGGAAAGGCATTGGCGGGCATTTAGGTGGGGGCTGTCTTATTTTGTTTTGGATTTCGGAAGTGTTCAGGCAGATAGGATGAGATAGGAGGTCAATGAGGAGCTTGTGGCGCCACCTGACGGGGATTTGTGGGATTTTTTTAGAAAATTAAATCGGATTCAAGGTTATCCCAGCGAACACATAACCGCTACTGCATCCCAAGTTTGATGTCAATTTCATATCTGAGAGGGTACATTGTCCTTCACGGCGTGAATTAGACAGACGAAAGTAAAAGACTGTTGTGACTATCTTTGATCTTGAAATATATATATTTTTTTCTGATTCAAAAATATAGAAACATTCAGGTTCACGAAATACAAGAATATTGGGATTAACTAATTAACTTTGATGACTTTACTGTTCCAAACAGCCATGAGAGACATGACTCACATTCATCGATCCACACCAATGCATTTACGAGTTTAGAGACCGGGTGACGGTCGATTCAAATTGTCGGCAAAGGGATGGAATCCACCCCATGAAGTACTCTTCTCGGATCATTCAAGCTTAAATTAACAAAATATATTTATTCTTTTGAAGACATGTTCTTCTAGCGAGCAGATTGCCATTCAATTGATAAAACATTTGGATTCAATTCACAACCAATTAACACTTTCAGCATGAAAAGTGAGTGACGAAGAAATTAGAGGAGAATGTTTGTGGAATAACATTGGAAAAATTATGTGGCCTAATCGGCATTCAAGTTGGACGATGCTTTGATCAAGCTGAAAATAAATTTCTCGATTCAATTAGCTATCATCGATCCCCTGCCGAACTACTCACCCAAAATCAATGTTCTTGAAGACCTCACCGATCCAAGCAATCGAAATGCAATAGTGCTCGAACAATTGCATCAGAAGTTCACCCTCATCCAGCATCTCCAACTTTTCGATTCGCTGCCGTTCCGGTGGCGAAATACTGTGATAGACTTCGATCATGTTCCATGCATCAGCTCCGTGCCAGCCGCATCTCAGGAATCTTTCGGAATGAAATAAACGTTAGCGACTAACAAACAGGACAAAGAGCTCACAACCCTGGGCACTCACCTCTCATTCTGAGTTGCTAGCGTGGTGCAAGCTTCCACACCAGCTAATGTACAGCCTCGACCCCGCAAGTTGTTCATCATAACCTCTCCGAAGCGATCCACCATGTTCACCTAGAATGAATTGATTCCATCAATATCGATCGTCATCCCGAATTGATGAGACACTTACTTGCTCGTAATTGATGAAAGCAGCCGAAGTAAAGTGCTCACCAAACCATTTCAATAAATGCTGACAGTTGTCCGGTTCGATGTACACCAAAACACATTCCGCTAGGAAAATGGTTGGCAACGAATAGTCCACTTCAGCTTGCTTCAATTTATTCTCTACTTCCTCGAGATTCCGCAAATCAACTCCCATGATGTGATAGTTTGCGGAATGCAAGTCCGTTGGATTGAAACGAACCTCACCGTCTGTGGATGAGGATGATTCTGTGAGAACCCACTCGCATCCACTTCCAACAAAGATAGCTTACCTTCGCCATGGATCTTCGCCAGCAGGTTCTTATTCCGCTTGATCATATAACACTTGCGAGAGGTCACCGTTGGAAAATCCAATTCGACAAAGTTGCTGATGGAATGGCCAGCGTCACGAAGTCGCCAATACAATGTGTCGAAGCCGCAGCCCAAGTTGATGATCTGACATTTGTCACCAGTTTTCTGCAAGAAACATCCAAATGAGCTTCACGCACAACTCACCCCGTCCAGGATCAAGTTACCTTCAAACATTGCTCGATGCACACTTGAATGCCTTTGACACGAGCGTAATAGCCTCGATTGATTTCGGGTGCCTTGCGGTCCGAATTCTTGACGAAAAAACCAATGTAATCATCCTTCCAATATCCCACACGCACTGCACATCTCTTGCACTCGCTGGCATCATCATTTGTTGAGATCACTGCCTCATCATTTGGATCGAATCTTCTCCGTTCCATTTCGTCGTGGACGCAATTACTTTGATGCACTCAAAATTTATTTGGCGAATAATTCTCGATGCAGCTTATTTTCGCAGAATATTATCATACACTTTTGCAGTCAATTGCAATTCACAAGGTAACCGAACAAGGATAACATTACCAACGGCATTGAAAATAAAGCAATTTTTATTCCCGACAGCCATGAACTTTCCCAGTTATTTTGTTTGCAGCACAATTGTGTGACTTTTTCAGTGTCAAACTGGTCAATGGTTTGCTTTAGTACTTCAGTGTCTGCTGCGTTGATAGGTTTTAGAACGATGTCCTGGGAATGGCAGTTGACATTCGCGGATGGTCAGAGGAGGTTTTTCAAAATGCTATTTTCAAATTGAAGATTTCATTCAGAATTTCACCTTTGCATGTCCTCTCTTTCATTCTTCCCACAGAAATGACCTGTCCTGTCAAACCCCTCAGAAGACCATCATTCAAAAATCTAGTCCAACATTCGGCGATGAATGTGTCAAAATACTTTGACGTTGCTAAATATTACGGTATTGTTGACAAACACCACTCGCATCGTCTGCCAGTCAATGTTGTGAAGTCTAATCGAACGAAAGTATTTCGGCAGCATAAAAAATTTAACAATCCCAGCGACGAGAAACGAACACATTCAAGTCCAAAGTACAATTTCATATTTTCGAAAATGTTGCGTTTGTCCTCTCAGGCTTTGATCAAAAACAAAAGCAGTGCCTTCGCTACAAATGCATTGAGGTGAGTATTTTTGGGTGAAAAAAAATAAAGAAAAAAAACGTAAAAATTTATTGAGAAAATCGTGGAAAAAAGAAGTTGTTTTTCAATCGTCGATGACGTCGGTCTTACGTAGAGGCTCGTTTGCAATGTATTTGGCTGTGTTGAGCGAACGCAGATGAACGAGCGCTATTTTTTTCATTGTTGAGGTTGTTGTGAGACGGTGAAAATCAACCTTTGGAACCGAACGAAAGTACACTTCGAACGTCAGCGACATGTGGGGGTCAACACTTGATTAGAACATCAGTTGTTCGACTTTTTCGGTATTTTATCACTTTGGAATTTGATAGCCGAGACGATTTTCAATATTTCTCTCTGATTTAAGTGCTCAAGTGGTTGAATCAGGTGTTGATTTTGATTTGTTCAAGGCTGAAAATCGATCAAGTCGACATTTTTCTCGTTTATTTTTATCGAATGAATCACTTGAGCTTGTAGATTTTTCATAATTTTCTCTCGAATCAACGACTATTTCGACGACAATTGAAAATTCATGATTTTTTTTAAATTTAAATATTTGCTCGCAGATGCTTAGCAACCACTGCAAAACCAGCCACGAAGGAAGATCAAAAACAAGCACCGAAAAAATCTGCGGCTCAAACGCAGAACTTTTCGTTCATCACAAATGTTTTCCGAGGAGTCGTCGAGCCTTCACAAGCCTTCCCCTACCCGAATTACCTGAACGAAGAGCAGAATGAGCTGATAGCCGCTATGGTTGATCCGGTGACCAAATTCTTCACGGTGAGTACCTTCAATAACCGTCCGTCTGGCCTGCATAACGCTTTCCATTCCCCGGTAGGAAGTGAACGACCCGGTGAAAAATGATGACACCTCGAATATCGACCAGAAAACCTTGGATGCTTTGTGGGAACTGGGTGGCATGGCATTCCAGGTCCCCTCTGAATATGGCGGCATTGGTGCAAACAACACGCAATATGCGCGTATTGCTGAAATTGTCGGCGCAAATGATTTGGGAGTTGGAATTTGCTTGGGCGCCCATCAGTCAATTGGCTTCAAGGGCATCTTGCTGTACGGAAACCCCGAACAAAAGACCAAATACTTGCCGAAAGTCTCCACCGAGAAAGTTTATGCCGCTTTTGCCTTGACCGAACCCAGTTCTGGATCCGACGCTGCTTCCATTAGGTGAGTGCGATATGCTTGCTGTTCGGCGGAGCGGTCGACTCATTTTCATTCCTCTTATCAGGTCACGAGCTGTTTTATCGCCCGATGGAAAACACTGGATTTTGAATGGGTCCAAAATTTGGATTTCCAACGGTGGTATTGCCGATATTATGACTGTCTTTGCTCAGACCGAAGTGGAAGATAAAAAGACCGGTGGCAAGCGTGACAAGGTGACAGCCTTCATTGTGGAACGTGGTTTTGGTGGCGTCACCAATGGACCGCCTGAAAAGAAAATGGGCATCAAGTGTTCCAACACAACCGAAGTCTATTTCGATAATGTCAAAATTCCTGCGGAGAATGTGCTGGGGGAACCGGGTGAGGGTTTCAAGGTCGCCATGAACATCTTGAATAACGGCCGATTTGGTAAGCAACCCCAGAATGCTGTGCTGAGTGACTGTAATTGACCTCCTCTCGATAATTCTAGGTATGGCTGCTTCGCTTTCGGGAACGATGGCTACCTGCATGCAAAAGGCGGCAGAATTTGCGTCCACCCGTGTTCAATTCGGCAAAAAGATCGAAGAGTTCGGTACTATTCAAGAGCGATTGGCCCGAATGGCCCTCTTGCAATACGCCACCCAATCAATGGCTTATATGATCTCTGGCAACATGGACAACGGCAGTCAAGATTACCATTTGGAAGCTGCCATATCGAAAGTGTTTGCTTCGGAATCAGCGTGGTTTGTTTGCGACGAAGCCATTCAAGCCTTGGGCGGCATGGGATTCATGAAGGAAACCGGCTTGGAGCGCGTCCTTCGTGATTTGCGTATTTTCCGAATCTTTGAAGGATCGAACGACGTCTTGCGGTTATTCGTCGCACTCAGCGGTATCCAATATGCTGGAGCACACTTGAAGGAGCTTCAGCGAGCTTTCAAGAACCCTGCGGCCAACTTGGGATTGATTCTCAAGGAGGTCTCCAACCGAGCTTACCTCAAGGTCGGACTGGGTGGAACGGACTTGTCCTCTTTCGTCGATCCAAGTCTGCGCGAATCATCGAAACTCTGTGCGCAATCCATCGACTTGTTCGGACAGGTTGTTGAAGAGCTCCTCATCAAACACGGAAAGAACATCATCGACCAACAGTTTGTGTTGAGCCGCTTGGCGGATTGCTCCATCGACATCTATGCTATGACCTGCGTTCTTTCGCGAGCTTCACGATCGATCAAGCTCAACTTGGATTCGGCCGATCATGAACGCTTGTTGGCACAAACCTGGTGCATCGAAGGCTTGGAACGCGTTCAAACGAACGTTAAGCGCATCCAAAATCCCGAATACTCGAAAATCTCTCCGCTTTTCCGCCAGATCTCGAAGAACATCTGTGCGGCTCAAGGTGTTGCTAGCATCAATCCACTGAATGTTTAGTCTGATTTGATTTAATTGGTTGACTTTAAGATTCCTGTTTAATTTCTTTGTTTTCCTTTGTTTCTGTTTTTGAATGATTGTCCTTGCGGATTTGTACTGATTTTGATTGAATGATTCTGCGTTAAGCGTAAGGTGAATAAAGCACAAATAATTTTATGATAATTTCTTGTGTTTTTCCTGAGGAGTTTTCCTTGCGTCATTTCTTCTTCCCATCCTCAGATCACGTGATTCATCTCAAGCGAACACCACTGGAAGTGAGTTTCAGACAGAAGTCGCTCATTCACTTTCTCACAATCTCATCGTTACAAATTCGTCGATAGACCTTGAACTTCGAAGAGACGAAACTTTTATGCAAAAAAACGTTGTTTACGAAAAGCAAAGCACCTGCCAATGAGACGATTCTTATCTCCTGACTGTACGTCATCGGAAGGCAATTAAAACTTGACTTTATAAAATCCGCTTCGATCAGAACTATAAAAGCTCAGTCCGCTAATTGGCGTTATATCAGTCAAAGAACGTCACGAGTACAAGTTGGTCAGTTTTCAGTTCAGTCCAGTCAACACAGCAAGATGAAGTTTCAATCCCTGTTCACCGTCATTATGATTTTGTTAGTTGGAATCTTGGCGATCGCGCAGAGTCAGCCAGTGAAGCAGAAACTGTAAACATAATCTCTACTCTAATTGAATCACAGCTTTTAAACCAATTTGAAATCGATTTCAGGGCGAAGAGATCGATAACTGAGACAAAGTCCTCGCTGGAGCGGAAAGTGGAGCTGCCGACCGAAGTTCTTGTGGCGATTATCATAGCCACACGCAAGAATCAAGAAAAGTAACTGTTGAGACTTGAAACGATGCCAAATAAAATAAGTTATCCCAAGGAATCGATTGTGTTTTCATTTCAACTAGAACGACCGTTAATTCCACTCGGTAAAAGAAAAAGAAAAAGCGCTGACAACGAATGCCACTGTGAATGAAGCTTAACGTAAAAAAATGACAGCAGCAACAGCGGTTTGTCACATTCGAATCAACTTGCGAAGGTAGAATTCGTCGCTGTCGAAAGACAACAAATCGCTCACGATAACAAGACACTTGATAAGCGATGAGCATATTGTAAAAACATCGCGAGTCATTTGCGTTGAAAGAGAGCAGACCAGCGGTAATTTACAATGACGAGGGAAGATTTAGTTCACGTGACGGGTTTCGGTCCATTCGAAGGCTTTGAAGGGATAAACCCCAGCTGGGAGGCTGTTTCCCTCCTACCCGATCGGATTGAAGTGGAGGGCATTAGCTACGAGGTACGCAAGCACAACGTGCCCGTTACTTATGCCGCGGTGAACGAAATCCTCCCGAAATTGTGGGCAGACAATCCAAAAGTGAGTTTGCATCCGCCTCAGATCCATCAGAATCTCATAGCGTTCATTTAGTTGGTGATTCATTGCGGGGTGCACGGCAGCGCAAGCAAAATCAATCTCGAGAAGAATGCTTGGAATCGAGACTTTTCGCGACCCGACTTCAAAGGCAAGTGCTTGGACTGCACACCACTTTCTCTCCCCAATGCTGGGCGAGCTTGCAAAATGCTCTGCACGACCTTGGACTTGGAGGCGGTCGTAGGGAATCTGAAGGACCCAGATCTGTGTGTTTCAACCGATCCAGGAGAGTGAGTAGCCGAAATCAGGGGAAGAGTCGCCATTTCAAAACCTTCTTTCGACAGCTACCTCTGCGGTTACATCTACTTGAATTCCTTGGATTCGGACCAATGTCGCAGTCTATTTATTCACGTGCCGGCAATCAGCGACCAATTCCCCAGTCAAAAAGTGTGTGCAACCATCCAGGACGTCATCAAGCAATGCATCAAACAACTTGAAAATTGAAATGAAATTGTTTTTTTTATGAATGAAGAAATGAAATGAACCGAAATAATTTCAAAGCAGCAAAAAAATCATATCCAAAAGAGTTGTTTCCCAAACGCAGTGACCATGACTGACGGAAAGGTGTAATGCATTCCGTCGGTCGAAAGAAAACATTCAAAGTTCACACAAAACGAATAACCGCAAATGTTTGAAGCGATGGCGCAGAATAGGTGCTGTAGCGAGTCCCCCCCCTCTCCCACCGTTCACGAGAATCACAAAATCAGTGAATCGCACTCAGCAAAGCCCGCAACAGAAGCACACGCACGCACACACACATACCCAAGCACACTCACACACGTTGCGCAGACACCGCGAGAAGAACCTTCTTTTTTTTCGGCTCGAAAACTTGATCGAACGATGACAATGCCACCAGTATAATTCGAAGCGCCAACTTTCATGGGCGTGCCGCTGCGCGATGCGTTCAAACAATTCTTGGAGAATTCTCTTTGAATCGTGTGCTGTGAATCCAACAAGTTGAAATCATTGTTCTCCCGTGTGCCACTGTGGAAATACGGCTTGCAGTTGCAATAGTGTGACTTGCATAACAAAGAAAATAGAGTTGAATTGTTCTATTTGACATCGGCACCATCGTCAACGGAACCCTATCGACCGAAATCGACGACATTGTTAATAATTAAACGCATTCCAGCTTTGTACGTAGCGTGCGACAACGATACGAAAACAAGAAAAATAAATCAACAAACACATTCAACGTCGGATCGTTCAGTGATTCAGTGTTTATCGTCGGTACCTGGTTAACAACTGGTGTGTTTTTCTCTCTGAATCGGCTTACCACGTCACACGTCATTGATGAACATCGTCGTTTTTCCAAATCGAAACCGATTCGCAAAAGCATTCAAACGTCGTCGTGTGTATTCAAATAGCGATCATCAATTTGTGATTCATTCAACGTGACAGCAGTCAGCCTTTGGAATTCGTCAACCGTCGCCAGTCTGTGGCAAACAAGTGATGAGTTCGAATGATGAAATAGACTCATCTCAAACAGGAAACGTGAAACACAGTGCAATGGCTGAGCCAACAGGTGCCTTATCAACGGAAGAAAAAAGTCAAAACGGTGATGTTGCCAATCCACTCACCGGCGATCCAAACAAATCCCGCGCCGCGGACCAACCCAAAACATCGTTATCGCCGCAAACACACCAAAATAATAAATCTTCCGCATCACAATCAACAGTATTATCAACGTCGGCCACGTCCACCAACCAATCCAACTGGGTACAATTCGAAAGCGATGAAATACCCGATGCAAAGGTGAGTTTTATTATTGTTGTTGTTGGCTTCGAATCCGAGAATCTAAACGGAAAACCATTCAATGCTAATCACCTGGTCGTTTGTACGGTGCGGCTAATGAGAGTAGCACGATGTGAATGTCGGAAATGCGTGTCGGTAGAATGAATGAAAATGGATTGTGAATCGTTCGTCCATTTTTAGCGTTTCAATATTGATTTCTACGCAAATTTCATTCGCGGCGGTTATCGCTAGGAATGCATTGGATTGTCCTTGAACTATTTTCGCTGCAACGTCGGTGTCACCTGGGTCACATGAAGTTGACATTCACGAAGCTTCTGTCTTTGTGGAACGTGTGGCATCCGCTTGAAGTTCAACTGGGAAACCATATAAATCAGAACAATTGCATTACATAATAAAACATTGAAATCAATTTGTTATTCAGTCAACTGACCGTTTCGTTGGCATTGCTTGTGTGAATGTGTGGGGAGTGTTGTTGCGATGGTGATGGCAAACATACACACACACACACTCATATAAACGCAGACACGCACATGATTCGGGCACATTACTCGCCGTTGCCGTCATGTTATTTGGTCGATAGAACGCGAAAAGCAGTTAGACATCAAACATGCATTCGATTGTTGAACAAACACTATCGTGGTTTGTTCGGTAAACATCTAATCGACAGTCGAATGATTTTTCGGGCCGCAATTCAAACAGTGGCTGGCTGCCGATAATGCCGATGTGCGAAATAGAATGTATTCAACCTTATCCAATTAAGGGAACTACCGATATTCGTATGCCCATCATTTTCCAACGGAAGTAAATAGCGCATGCGACTCTCCACTATGAGATTACCACGATCTTGATGGATTTCGAGCGAAAGGTCAATGCGATTCCCGTAAACCGGGATTTTTATTTAGTTCAATCTTGGAATACAAACTAACGCAATGAAATGCTCTTTGTGAGAATCGAGTAGACGAGCGATCCACTGTTGTTTTGTCGGTTTCGTCATCAATGGCAATTCCATTCAATTGAATGATCAAAATAAAGAGCGCGGTTATGGATCGGTGTCGGTGTGTCAATTGTCGAGAACGATACAAACAGTTGATTTATTCAGTGAGTTTTTGTGGTGACAATAAATTATGATGAGCTCATGCGTTGTGACAAACAGTAAATAAATACAATGCGTTATCGAAGCGAGAGGGACAATTCCCAAGGCGGACAGTCCTTGTTTGAACTTGTCGCGTCGACCATGACGAATGTTTGTTTTGTGACCTTTTCGTTGGGGCATTTAGCCTCCAGCCAAGTAGAATTGAAGGAAAATCACCACGTATGTACAACAAGTAGCCGCCATCTACGAATATCATCGTCACAAATTGTTCATGCGGAGTGGGCATTCGGGGAGACTTACGGCGGCCAAGAATTGGCGATTCAACATGAAGAACTCCTTGCCGGTGAAGACAATGCCCATGTTGTTCAATTGGGCGAACACTTCCATTTTGGCCAAGTGGATGCGGGTGTTTTGACGATAGTGGGATGTCAACTGTTCAATACTGTGGATTAGCTCGATTTTCTGTCGACAAATTAGACTCGATTTTGAGTTTGATTGGAGAGCAAGGCAGTTTCTTGGGGGAATTACTTGAATTGAGCACGAATCGCAGGCATTCAGTAGAATACTGGATGAAACTATGGCATTTATGGCACCAGTGATGGGACCTGAAACAGAAGATCTTCTGAGGACCGATCATCCTCACTCCCTAGCAATACTCACGCAAAATTTTCCACGAGAAATTCTTCGGTGTGGATTGCTCGAAAATCATATAACTCATGAGCACGATGTCGGTGAAATCGTGCAAGAAAATCAAGATCCAGGACCAGCCAAATGTTCGATTGATGAAATACGATGCGTTGCACAAATGGAAATGAATTAGCTTGTAGTATTTCAAGCGATCAAGCACGAAATGAACTTTTGAAAGGGAAACATCTTTTGACGCGGTTTTCGAGTAAACACTCAAAGTTTTCAAGAGATTCTTGACTAAGCTCACGTAGAAGATGGTATGCCAAACGGGAAACAGCCCGGCCAATAGCAGAAGCATTAAAATCCGTTCGCCGAGATATTCCTCGTCGCGCACCACCACTTGGTGAGCAATCCGAACCACTACCGCTGCCAGGTATGCCAGTAGAAGGTGGCTGGAATGCTTGAAAAATTTCCTGTTGAAATCGTTAAGGCGCAATTTTTGCTGGAGTTTCTCTCGAAAGATTCTCTCGATCGTGAATAATTCCATCCAAATGCAACGAACGTATTCGCGTGAGAGGAATGCATTGCACGCAGGCACGAGGGCTCTCAATACGATTGCCCCCAAGAACATGTTGTAGGCAATCATTTCTGATGCGCGAACGTACGGCACCAACGAATTCATGTAGCTCATGAAGGCGAAAGCACAAGCAATGTACAACACTAGAATGATTGCCGGAAGGTTTTCAAAGACGCGATTCGCCGAAACTCTGAAGTTAGATCGCTTCTGTGGTTTGAAAGAACACTGACCGAGAAAATGAAAGCCCATCAAATAACGGTCAGCCAACTGACCGAGCTCCATTTTGTTGAAACTTTCTCAGGCAACTGTTTACCTTGATCGTCGAACTCAGCCAAGGGGTTCCGACTGGGTCTCGATGTCAATAATTGACCTTCGCAGCCCATCCAAGGGGGAATTCATTCGCCTTCCACGCAAATCATTTGTTTGAAATTTCATTCTTTTGAAACGCATGCCGTCGTCGAATTGATAGTCTCGACGGGCCAATATCGATATTGAACGAACATTGTCACTCAATCAAAACTGATGATTCAGTGGCATTTGCTGCGCTTCAAAAGTTCGATGTGCCTGCCATCAATAACTCATAAACAAACAAATTATCATTGTTTTTTTTAAGGGAATATTGCCTACGTCAATGAAATATCATCGAATGATTTATTATTTGTGTCAATATTCAATTGCTTTTAATTTGATACGAGGCCATTCTGTTGATTCGGTAACCAAACAAATCGAAATACAAATATCTTTCGCAATGGCAAATTCATCACTTGATAGGTCTGTTGTTATGATTTTCAACTGATTGTGTGTGGTCTTTCAGGTTGAATCATCCAATCCAAAGAAGTCAACGCCAACATCGAGTCCATCGGCGGCAGTTCTGCCAACCGAGAGTGTGCATATCAACATCAACAGCTCGTTGTCGACGTCTGGAACAACTGGTGCCCCAGCAATTCCACAAGTCACGACCGGACCAGCTGTGATTGATGTGCCTGTGAAACCAACTGCTCCGACGCCGGCTCAGGCGCAAGGCTTGCGGACAATTGAATTGTCTTCGGGACGGGTTCGAGAGGGATTCGGTGAGTTTAGCTGAAATTTCTGCGAGTGGCTTTGACTAAATCAATGAATCAATTTCAGCTAATGGGGATGTGATTGTCACTCTGCTTCCAATCAACACAAAATGGCCGTGGGTAACTCCGGCTTTGTTCCGACCGGAACTGGTGCCCGAGGAGCTAATGGCCCAAGGACTGACGGTAAGTTTCACCCATAACCTTTGATGAGCTTCCAACTAACTTCCATTAATCTTCTCCCAGTTAACCGTCGAGGAATATGTCCAAGCGATGGAGCTCCTGGTGAACGACGTCCGATTCACTTTGTACAACGTTTGCTACAAACGCGTCCTGTTAGTCTGGGTTATCTTTGCGTTCAGTGTCTTATTGGGCTTGTTGTTCTCCGGTCAACGTGGCATCAGCCTGTTCAGCATGGGTGTTGGATGGCTGTTTTTGAATGCCGCTGCGATATTCTTTTGCATGTGGCTGAAATTGCGATTGGCCCGTGGACTGGAACGATGCATGGCCGCGGTAAACAAGCAACTGGTTCGCCACAAAATCATCCTCGCACTGGACGATCGCGGTCGGGTGTCTTGCCACAAAGTGAATCTCTGTTTTATGTATTATGATCCTGCGCAATGTGTCGGCTATCTGAACGAATTTATCGAACGATGCGAACAGAATGGCAATGCAATCGAACCTGGCTGGGAATCTCGCTTGGATGTCAACGTCAATGATATTGTCATTCAAGGCAGCACCACCACACGTGTCTCACGCAAACAGGTAAGCTTTTAGCATGTCGACTGGGTTGTGTGGTTCCTGTTGCTTCGTAGTGAAAAAAAAACACGCTTGGAAATACTTAGAACCAACTGGGATAGCTTTAAAATTTGTTTTCATCGAAATTTTCACTCATCGTCCATCACCAAAACCGCAATCAAAACAAAACACACAGAAACCGAGATAAAAATCAAATTTTTCTTCTTTTATGGTTTTTTTCTTCTTCAAATAGGCCCGCGGCGAAGAATTATTCCTTCGTTATCTTCAGCGATGGGGCAAAGACTATTTGCGTCGTAGACTCGATTGGATATTTGAAGAGAATGGAATGCACGAAATGCCTAGACATTTGCAATCGTCCTTGTGCCCCTGTCAATATGCTGAAGAGATCATTCACAACAAACCGAGAAAAGACAAGCGAGCATGTTGTTCACGTTGCAATGATTGGATGAATGCACGTGGCATATCGTTGTGTTGATTGTGTTGTAGATTTAAGATTTGTAGCGTTTAGTCGATAATGTCAACGGCGCTGACATGAGTCAAGGCACGAGTTGCTTAGGAATGTAGTGTAGCCAAAGAAATTAAATAGTCTTCTGCTGGCGATGGTCAATCTTCACTAACACCTATCTCTCTGTCAAATCGTGACTAACACTCTGTCTACCTCTCGTTCACTACACCACCATGCATGCATTTGATGGCCGCACCGTATCCGTTCTTCTTCTTTGATTGTTTATTTATTTTGCAGGAACGAGCCATTCTGTTATTCCTGCGGTACGCATCCCGATGGGCCAATGAAGTAATACGTGGATTGGCCAATGTTAGTATGACGGAGCCGGGACGTCATTCTCCTTCGTATATCTGCCCTTGTCAATTCATAGAACGTCATTTGACATGCAAGCCCCAAGGCAAGTTCCGTTTTAGACATTTCATTTACTGGCTAACGGCTTCTGAACGCTATGACTAAGCTTTGAACCTACTAACACCATCTGGCTCATCATGATCCCATTTCGGATAGCGAAATACTCTTGCGCAAACATCAATCGAATCGAAAAGCTGGGCACATCTTGAACGCTCTATGTTCGATGTTGAACAAACCGCCGAATCACTAACCAACCGAATCAACGGTGATGGGTTTTCTCTTCTCTTTTTGTTAAACTAGACCTTTGTACTTAAATTAACTTCAACTGTGAATTACTTTGGCACAAATGAAGTTGACTTCGAGGCGAAATGATTATCGACTTAACGAAAACTCACCCGGAGCATATCAAACTGTCTAAGGAGGTTTGCCTGAACCTTGAAACGATGCTCGGTTGAATCTCACAAGAAGCCATTTTCTGTCTTCGAAGCTACATTTTTCTCAAATTAAAGACAAAAAACATTCCGGAAATGTTCGATTCAAGAAATTCTTATCAAAAGATTGACTATTGACGTTGGCTACAAATAAATTTAATTAGTTTTAAAGAAATTTTTTTTGAGATCTGAATGCGATGAAAGTACTTAGAAGCAGCTCGAACTTAAGGAATAACTGTACTTATAATTTGTGAAAATACGAAAGAAAAAAACGATGATCAACCAGAAAAATAATTAAGTTTAATTTTGCGCAGAAGAATTTTATCAAATGTTATTGTATTTTTATTAGTTGATGTCCGTCCAATTGAATTGTAATTTTGTTTATTAATCAAATTTTAGTATTAAGTGCTTGATACCATTTCCAAATTTGATAAAATCATGGCCAATTCATGTCATTCCATTAAAGCAATAAAACTCCAATTAATTTGTAATGTTGAATGTAATTCATTGCCGTTAAATTTTTTTTAAAAAACAATCGATTCCTTCGAGGAGATTGCAATTGAGGTTCATCGTGAGAATTATCGAGCGAAAGTATATTTTTATTGAATAATTTCCATGATTTGTAACAATTGAAACGAGCAAACCAATAACACAATTGAATTAAAACTGAAATGAAAGTTTGTTTTTTTGAGCAGAATGAATGCAAATTTGAATTATTTCCAGGTGTTTACAGTAGGTGGTACATGAGCATGACTGAGCCAATTGTTGCAATTCACTACTGAATTTTCGATGCTGACACAAAAACATTCGTTTAGAATCATTCCTGCCAGTCGGATGTGCTGCATACTGCGAATGGGTAGCAGATCCGGCATCTCGGTTCAATTGGCTAAATCGAACGGGTTTTCGAGTGAAATTAGAATTAGAAATTGCAAATGTTTTCATAAATTTTATTCTTTTATTAAATGATTGCCTTCAAGTGGAGCTCTTTGGATCATTCTGTTTCGCAGCATCGATGTGGGGATTTGTCGAGCAACACCGTTTTCGTCAGGTGGTTATGGCACTTCAAAGGACAGCATTACTTTGAGAAAGCTCTCGAAAGCTCTGAAATCCAACAACGGAACTTGAGCGTTCAATTACCTGCTTCTCAGGTCCACTATGAAGCCTCCGATATAACAAAGTGGAAGAAGATGACGACGTAGATCATACAGCCAGACGTCAGCTATTAAGTTCAAAATCAGTTTCCATAAGAAACGCTTCAAGGGCCAGATTCCCTTTCAAAACTTACAGAGGTCAAGGTTTCCCGATTCATAGCAAAGAATTCTCTGGCTGAATATGAAATGTCGAAGTGGTTGATTTGGGCGAGCAATTCCATTTTGGCCGCATGAATGCGGTATTTGAAAGGACTGCGTGATGTCAGCTTTTCAATGCTTTTGATCAAGTCAGATAACTGACTGTCAAAGGCACGTTTTATTCCAGCTGGAATCCTGAATCGTTCCAAGCATTACCTGGGTGGTGGATGAGTGACACGAATCCAAGAGTATTATTGATGAAACGCAAGCAGACACTAGTCCGAAAACCGCACCTACAGTTCAAATGAAATATAGAGAGCTGTATCATTCTGAAGGGCATGCAATTCTTACGTGAAATCGCCAATGTATTTCTCATGAGGAGAATGGACGAGATGATATCGTAGTTAGTGAAAACCATATGTATGAAGTTATGCAGTATAATCACGATCCAACACCATCCAAATGATCGATTAATGTGCCGCGTGGCATTGCAAAGATGGAGGTGAAGTATTTTGTAAGTTTTCAACAGCTCCGTCATGGAATGAACACTCAAAACGTCCGCACCATGGCCAGTCATTTCGGTGTGTTGAATCAACTTGTCTAGAACGCTTTGCACCAAACTGATGTAGAAAACAGCGTGCCAAATGGGAAACATTCCGGTTATTACGACAATTCTAATGTTCCACTCAAAGATCACGTTCTCAACTGCGTGCAAGTGAACCGTATCGCCAAGAGGACAACGTAGAAAAACAATATGGCGATGCATCTTTTCAGAGAGCTCTTGTTGAAAGTCGCAAAGCACAATTCCTTTTGGAGTTTTTCCTTTAAAATCGCCTCAATGGGGAGTAATTCCAACCACACTCGGTGTATTTGCGATCGATACACAACGGAGTGCATTGGCGGAAGTAAATTTCGAATTGCGCTCGTCAGAAACAAAAATAACAACGCACTAATCGACATCACGCGAACGTATCTTTGCACGGAAATGAGGTAGTAAATGGCGAAGGTGAACAATGCTATGTTGAAAGCTGACATTATGATTGCCGGGAGATGCGTCCAGAAAGTCAGTCAAGATTTTTGGTGAGGCTTGAATGAAGATTGACCGAGGAGGTAGAACCAAAATAAATAGCGATTGACCACGGGAATGAGCTTCATCTTGTTCAAGCGCTCGCAGAAAACTGGGGTGTTTCTCTGAGGTCTCTCATTGAGGCCAAATTCAATCCGATGACTAATGATTTTCATTCGATTTTATGCAGAAGGGAATTTACCTTGGATGATAATGATGACAATTACCCAAGTAGTTCTGCTTACGATTACATAGACAGTTTATCGCTCCAATTACCCTTCAGAGAGTTGGAATGAATCGAGCTAAATGACAAGTCAACAGCATGAGCCCAATCGAATGAATCGATAATCTGGTCGGCAATGCGGACGCGAGGAACGATTTGATTTCTAATGCGAGAATTAAAACAGAGAATTAATTAAATTTCTAGCATTTTTATTCGAAAATAGCCCCGAATAGCACAGTAGATTTGAATTGCAATGCTTTTGACGAAGAAAGTAATTGCGACAAACGAGACCCCGCTCCCATCAGCGTACATAAACTGTCCACTCTAAAATAGCTTTTTTGCATCATTTGGTGAGTCATGCGATATGACCATTGATGAGTGACGTCATATCGATTGAATATTCCCAAAGTAGTTGGCCTCAATCACTTGACGACAGCAGCAATTGTGGATCGACCACATAAAACTGGAGAATAACGATAACGTACAAGACGCTTCCTGCCAACAGCTGAAATGCTCAAAGGTCAGCAATGACACTGGGGGATTGCTAGGAATGAACTTACTTCCCCCAAAAAAGGACGATCCATCACAAAAAATCCCTTGGCCGAAAACGATATGCTCAAATCGTTGATTTGCTCAAACAACTCCATTTTTGCCAGATGGATGCGGTAGTCGAAACGACAGCGTAATGTCAATCTCTCAATGCCATCGAACAGATCAATTTTCTTTTTGAAAACAAAACGACTTAGGAGTCTCATTCATGACGGATTCATGAGTTATGGGGTTACCTTCTTCGAACAGGAGTGACAGGTGTTCAATAGGATGACTATCGAAACGAGGGGGTTGATTGTACCTAAAATTGGACCTGGAAGAAGCGAAACAGACTGTAAAGGGACACGACGTCGAACGGTAAATACTCACGGAGAATCGTCCATGAAAAGTTGACTGGAATCAGATTCCAGCAAATGCGATAGCTGAGATAGACAATTTCGATGAAACTCTGCACACAAATTGGGATCCAACTCCAGCCAATTGCTTGGTTCACCAATTGAGTAGCCGTCACCAAGTGATAGTGAATGTGCTTGTAGGCTCTCAGCAGTTCAACGACGGAATTCACATTCGAAATGTTGAAAGTGGTGTGTGCGTGTCGGGCTAACATGGCCAAGAGATGCGTGACCAAGCAAATGTAGAAGATCGCATGCCACAGGGGAAACATCCCCAAAACCGTTAGCAGCATGATGGCACGTTCGAGCCAATGGTCTATAGATGGCGTTAGTATTTCATTGACGATCCTTGGGATTAAGGAAGCCGTAAGCACCAACAGAATTACACCACTTTTCTTCAAGAAAACAAATTCGAAAACTCTGTAGTCCAGTTCATACAGCAATTTCTTCTTGAAAATCAGGTCCAATGCGAGCAATTCATTATAAATCTGTTGAAATTGCCATCGATTTTGCAACGATTGAATTGCCGGAATGACATTACGGAATGTGATCGTTACAATGATTAGGTTAACCATAAGGATTATCGCGATATTGTCGGTTCCGCTGATGTAAAGTTGAACATAAACCAAGAAGGTGAGCAGAGAGATGGACAAAACGAACAGAAGGGTTGACGGCAGAATCGAGACTATTGAGATTGATTCAGCATTCAACCTGGTCTGCGGCTCAAACTTCACCACCGAGCACTGACCGAACAAATGAAACCAAAACAAATATCGTTTAGCTATCGCACGCAGCTCCATTTCAATCGATGGATTTACTGAACTGAACGCATTTGGTTCGATGAATTTCATATTCTGATAATATAACCATATTGGATCGTTTCGAAGCGGCGAGTGATTGATTAATCCCCAAATGATTATCAACACATGACAGGCTTTCATCGACGTCCTCACTCTTCCTGCCAATCGTTATTTATTTTATTTCAGTTTGATTGGAGTTAGCCGATTAATACGGAAGAAGATTCCAATGGAATTCGGTGGGAAATTGTTACTAAGGAAGGTCTTTCTTCGAAATCAAATAAATCTTCATAAATAAATGTTTGGTCGCCCTGAAAAGGGCGGTTTTGGTTGTTGATTTCGGTTGCTGTGGGTCGCTTAGGCTTTCTTGGTCTCGGTCTTCTTTGGCAGAAGAACGGCTTGGATGTTGGGCAAGACA